>CAWYPQ010000169.1:0-122819 GCA_963965965.1 Trididemnum nubilum
AAACAATCTGGATTACTACAAAACCTGACTTGCGTATTGCTACAATACTGTACAATTTGTAGAAAAAGTCAACCCGAGCCACTTGAACATTCGTGAAAATTTTTGGATCACCAAAATCAACGCGAAACTGATTATAAATAACACCTCTATGCTTAAAGGCGGTAAATCATCCAGCCAATTCCAGTGGTTTACAATAGCTAAAATTGAACTATAATTTTTGATATTTTTTGTTCTAATTTTGGGACTGCGGTTGCAAAGATATTCAACAAATACAAAAAGATGTCCCCCCGAAAAAAGTTTTTGGAAACTCTGAGTTTTGTTCTTCCCGCCAAAACCACAGTAGGCCTAATGGTTTAGAGAACTGTGGTAGGCCTAATAGTTTAGAGATAGTTTATTTCAAATAGTTCAGGCCTAACTATCTCTAAACTATTAGGCCTAATAGTTTAGAGATAGTTAGGCCTAATAGTTTAATAAGATTACAGTCGGCCTAATACTTTAGAGAACTGTGGTTTTGGCGGGAAGATCAAAACTCAGAGTTTCCAAAACTTTTTTCGGGGGGACATCTTTTTGTATTTGTTGAATATCTTTACAAACGCAGTCCCAAAATCAAAACAAAAAATATCAAAAATTATAGTTCAATTTTAGCTATTGCAAACCACCGGAATTGGCTGGATGATTCACCGCCTTTAAATTCAAATAACTCTGTCAATTTGGAATCTAACCCGGTTTTAGTGCTGGCCTGTAGTTACCTTTGGTCTGCATCTTGCACGACTTATCTATTCTGTGCTGTAGGTGAGTGGTTCAGATTTAGATGCAGACAAGCGGTTGTATGCGTGACTGAGATAGCTTTTGGTTCCATGTAATTCACAGTCATACCTGTCAACATTTGAAAATGCCAAATCGGGAGATTTCGTACCACAGCAAATTCAATAGCTGGAAAGTTTCTCCCGCCAGACCTCTCTCCTGCTTCTACTGCTTGAATAATTATTGTTATCTATTAATGTTGGTACCTTTACCAAAATTTTGACATTTGATTTCAGGTTCTAGCAGTTCAAGCTACTAAAGGTACACTATTTAAACCAAGCAGTCTTTTTATTTTGTATATGGTACCTGGTAACCGGTAACATCAGTACTGTTTCATACACTTCACTGACAGATGGCGTAAAAAGTCATGCTACATTCAGCGCAGCAGAAAATACTGAACAATAAAAGTGAAATATCATTCAACCACGTCCACTTTAACCAGACCCGCAACCCCCCAGACATAAGCCTAGCCAGGATTTTTGATTGGGGGGGGGGGGCAAACCACAAATCACATGCAATGACATCTTCAGAAACTTCCGAAAGAGCACTTTTTTGTGGGAGCAAAGATATTGTAGAATTAAAGATCAGAAGCAGTGGCCTGGCGTTGGCATGTAACTAGGAACTCGTGCAAGGATAAGGCTTAAACCAATAGTTAAAATGCCGAAATGTCTAATTTGTGAAACGTGTGTTGAGTAAAGAAGTGTACTGTAATTCAAACGTACCACAGACGGGGGTCTGGGGGCGAAGCCCCCATCAGCCGGGCAATTTTTCGTAATTTTTTGAAAAAAAAAGTTATTTTAATACTATTGGATCACATTTCGCACGTATTCAGAGCCATTTGAAAGAAGTAGATTTTTAATATTTGAAAGCTTATTAAAATAATTAAGTTCTTCAGTTCTTCTTTTGCTTGCAATTTAAGTCCAAAACATGTTTAAAATCTTGCATTTTGGGGTTAAATTTTGTGAGTGATGTTGCCCAGGTAGAGGGAAGTAAAATGCATTGCCTCCTGCAATATTTTAGCAGTAGATAACAATCCAATCGAATATATTTTCCTTAGAGATTATTGTTAAGGTTCTAGCTTTGTTATGAAAACAACCAGTTGTAGGAGTACATATACGCCCAGGCTCTCTCAATTCAAAAATTTGTTCAATGAGTATTCCCCTTATTATAGCTAATTGTTTTCAAAGTATTTTGTTGCATGAAAACTGGCGAGGTGGAGGTGAATTGTTATTGAAAAATGTACAATAGATAGTTACGCTACAAATCGTTTTATTGCCTGGGCCGGATTTACATTGAGTTGGGCCACAGGCACTTTGGAATTTTCGCAAATATTTTCCTGCCAAATGCAGATGAAGACCAAAATAAAGTCTTACTGTCTGAGCGCGGGTCCCCTGGCACTGTGCCATATGTTAAATCCGTCCCTGGTTATTGCATTACGTTCATAAAAAGGTTAGATGAGGGCCTCAGTTAGGAACTTTTAGGATAAAAACTCTTAACTTTACTCAGGTTATACGTTTAAATTGGTTGGCAGACATTAAGTTGAAGGGGCCCGAGCCCCCTGAAACAATATTATTGCTGGGGGCCCATTTAAATTGGGGGCCATTTAAATATTATTGTAGGGGCTTATTTAAATTGGTTGGCAAAAATTAAGGGGGCTCGGGCCCCCTGGATCAATGTTATTGTTGGGGCCCATTTAAATATTGTTGCAGGGGATCCATTTAAATTGGTTGATAAAAATTAAATTGAGGGGACCCGGGCCCCCTAGATCAATATTATTGCTAATTACTATTGTACGCGTGTACTGTTGTACGCGAAGATGCTAACAGAAACTGAAGGTGAAGAAATTATAGTCTTTTTTGAGACATTTTTATCATTGGTAGCATTCCAATTGGGGGGCCCGGACCTTCTGCCCCCCCTGGCTACGCCTATGCCCTCAGAAAAAATTTTTATACCCGGCCTCGACAAAATCAGTAGTACGTGTATAGTGATATCTTAATTAGCTAGCTTTCGCCCCCCTCCCCCTTTCAACTAGCTTTCGCCTCCCACTCTTACCTTAAGCATTTGCTTCTACAGTACTTGCGGGCCTGAGTTTAACTCTTGTGGGGTTGATTATATTTGTGTGTGGCTTATTTGGCAGCATTCAACTGTACTTTGGAAAGTTTAAAGCCAGCTGCAATGCGGTCACAATTTAATTTGCAACTTAAAAGCGCGCACACACTGTCATTGCGCAAACTGGTTCTGCTTTCGGGTATAATCTTCCGCACCATGGAAAAGCTTCTTTCGCAAGATGCGTTTGAGTGAGATATGCACAGGAGCGATTTCATTAATGCAGCAAGATCGCTGAAAATTTGTTCACCAGCTATTTTCTTCCACCCCATAAAGCCACAAAACTTGTATGAAGCTATACTTCTTATTTTGCTTTTACCTGCCTCTTCTTGCAACTTTCGCTGACCATCTCGTTTGCGCTTATTAGTACTAATACTTTCTCCGACAGACGCCATTGAAAGAGCTCAGCTCTTCGCGGTTGCAAGGACTTGCAATGACCGCTACCAGAGACTGCAATTTGTGCATGCCATTGTTATTTGTAAATTCTTAACAATTCGAATTGATGTTACCCGTTGCGTGACAGCAAGATCACGCATTAATTTTCAAATCAAACCTCTTGAAAAATATCAAATCAGTTGAAGCAGGGGTCGAACTGTATTCTTTCCCTTTCAGAAAAAAACAAATATTCGCAAACGAAATTGAATAATTTTTCAAAAAACTGATTCATTTTTAAACTCCAAAAATCTTAAGCTAAATCGTGATATCGGGAGTTTTTTTGTTGAGATCGGGTGATCGGGAGAAATCCTCAAAATCGGGAGTTTCCGGACGAAATCGGGAGAGTTGACAAGTATGTTCATAGTGAAGTGTCTTTTGTTTTTCGTACTTTTTTGTTTTGCAGAATGAGGATGTGCTTTTAATCACGAAATCATTTCTACCAAAAGCGTATTTTTAGCCATTGATTGAAGCCTAGCACCACCCTAGACAGGTGTTTCAACAATATTGCATAAAAGCAAATAAATTATAATCACGTTATTAGCTTTTCTAACGCCAAGCGTGAAAGAAGCTTTCGCATCCCCTTGTTGTCTTGGTATACCTGAGAAAATTTTCGCCAAAATACGCTAATTTGAGTAAAGGTATAATAATAGTCATATAGTTTAGCCTTTTTTTTGACATGGTCAAGGATTAGCTGATTGGGTAAAGAAACCAGGAAGGAAATCATTTTCATTGAACAGTTACTAGTCTTGCCCTTTGTATAAAAACCGTTCGAATCTTTTCGTCATCTGACGAAAAGCAAATTAGAAAATTGAGAGAAACATAAATTTTGCTTGTATGTTTTTGTTTTATAAAGTTAGTTATTTTTGATGAATTTTTAGTGTTTTCGTGTGAAAAGTTTTTCAACAAAGCGCCGATCACTTTGCATTGTGATTAGTGCTTCTCGTTTTGAAATTCGTGTTTGATTTCATGAAGTTTTGAGGTCACGCATATCATAAGACTTTGAATCATGGGTTTGCATTGCAATCATTTTTGTTTTTTGGCTAACATTGAAATCCAGCAATCCAATTCAAAAACACAGTAGTGATAATAACTTTTTTAACATTCCGATCGATTCATTCGGAGTAGCGAATATTTTTAAGAAATTGCAGTTGGTGATTAAATTTTATTTTTCTTAACAGCAAGCAATTCAATATGTAAGACATTTCAGTGGTTTTAACCGATCATTGGTCGAATGGATACAGCGTTTGCTGCTGAAGCTGTAGACTCAAGTTCGATTCCCGTTCGGGTCAAACCAAAGACGATAAAAATTGGTAATCACAGGCAGACGCGTAGCCAGAAATTCGCAATGGGGGGGCTGTTTGGGGGTCTGGGGGCGGAGCCCCAAACCGCCGGAGACCAATGGGGGTATGGGGCTGGGAGTTTGGGGGCAAAGCCCCCAGCCGCCGGAGGCATGGGGGTCTGGGGGCCGAGCCCCCAGCGCTCGAAAATTTTGCATTTTTTTGCAAAAATAACTTCATTTTAGGGCTATTTTGATTAAAAAATAATGCTTTTAAAACGTGGCTTAGAAATTGGCAGTGCAAACAAGATTAAACTGGTAGCATAAATGGGCTATTTGGGAGGTGGCTATTGGTAAAATGTTAGTTCTCTTGTTTAGATGCTGTTAAATTATAAAATCGAATAGTGCAATAAAACTCACACGGAGTAATCTATTTCGTATAGGCCTACAGTTTATAGAGAAAAACAATTGGGGAGGGGGGCCAATGAAAAGAGATTTGAGAGAAATGATTGGTAATTAACAAAGACTGAATAGCCCCCCCCCCCCCCCCCCCATTCCTTAGTTTATAGCATATTTGTTGATGACACCTATGTTCAGCATTTTTACACTTGTGATCAAATTTGATTGCTTATTTCTTACCATTTATCAAAGGTTTCAATTATTTCTTGGTTTTATTTTTGACAAATTAGCCCCTTCCCCTCTGAACATATGTTTCAAAAGATGTTTTAAATCACTATTTAGTCCACTTCAGAGCATAAAACAGTCTCAAAGTGCTAAAAATGTAGTGTTTTTCCCATTCTGCATTTTGGTCGACATGTCAATGGGGGAGGGGCTATAGCCCCCCCCCCCTGGCTACGCTACTGGCTAAAAACGTGGTATTTTCCTTATTCTGCATTTTGGTCGGCAGTTTATTAGCCCCCCCCCTAAATAAACGTTTCAAAATAGTCTAATCCAGTGCAAAAGACAGTCTTAGAAATGCTAAAACGTGGTATTTTCCTTATTCTGCATTTTGGTCGGCAGTCCATTAGCCCCTCCCCCCCAAATAAACGTTTCAAACTATGCTATAAAGCATTTTTTAGTCTAATCCAGTGCAAAAGAGAGCCTTAGAAGTGCTAAAAACGTGATATTTTCCTTATTCTGCATTTTGGTCGGCAGTTCATTAGCCCCCCCCCCTAAATAAACGTATCAAAATAGTCTAATCCAGTGCAAAAGACAGTCTTAGAAATGCTAAAACGTGGTATTTTCCTTATACTGCATTTTGGTCGGCAGTCCATTAGCCCCCCCCCCCAAATAAACGTTTCAAACTATGCTTTAAAGCATTTTTTAGTCTAATCCAGTGCAAAAGAGAGTCTTACAAGTGCTAAAAACGTGATATTTTCCTTATTCTGCATTTTGGTCGGCAGGCCAATGGGGGGGGGCTATAGCCCCCCCCGCCTCCCCCCCTGGCTACGCTACTGATCACAGGTTCTCTTCTTGACTTCCGCAATTACGAGACAGTGTGAAACCTCCACCGTGTTTGGTAGACGAGTGGGCAGGTGGCAGGTTGACTTGAAGACCGAAAGGTCCCTTCGCTGTCTCCTGGCCAAGGAAACTTGGTCTATAAAATCTAATTAGATTTACAGTTTCTGTTCTTTACTCAACAAAATATTGTCCATTAAATCATATTAGTAACGGTCAAATGTTAGTTGAAATGTCACTATTGAAAGCTTAGAATTAAATAGAAACTTAACAGAAAAACACCAAAGATATAATTATATTGCAATTTGATTTAATTTATAATGGAAATGAAAGTTTTAATCGATTTAAATAAGTGATCAGATTCTGAGGGGGTTAAAATAAAGTTTACAAATGAAGCCAAATTCAACGACGAAACGAAAAAAATTTCAGTTAAATGATCAAATGAAAAAGATTGCGGTATGGTGAAGCAGGCGGTCAGTTGGTCAAATTTTTGGAGCTGGCGTGCAAGCTGGCTATCGATCTGGCGTATAATCTGGTGGTTTTCGTTTTGACGTCCAAAATTTAGCTTTCAAATACAGTCGCCAATCTCGAAAACAGTAGTTGTTCAAATACAGCACAGTCTTTCAAATCAGTTGACAGTCTTTAACCACTGAAGTCAAAAATAATAAGAGTACAAAAGGTCAAGCGTTGGCTTGTATAGTATTACGTCATTCAAGCAGAAACGCAAAAAAACGTTAACAAAACACAGCACTGGATAATCCGGCAGATGTAGCCAGGAATTTTAATTAGGGATGAGCAAACGTCAAATCACTTGCAATGACGTCATCAGAAATTGTTGAAAGGAGGGGTTTGTAATGGGACAAAGGTACCGTAAAATGGAGGATCAAAAGCAGAGTTCTGGGGAGGTATGTAACCAGGATTTTGCTGAACGGGGGAGGACTTGAACCAAAACTTAAAATTTTTTCCAAAAATTGTACAGTGGGAAACATGGCGAGGGCAAAGCCCCGAGCCGCTGGGCGATTTTTGTAATATTTTGTAATAATATAACCGTTTTAATGCCCTTTGGATCTCATTACGCATGTTTTTAAAGCCATTTGAATTGTAGCGTCAGCTCCAACGTACCCACAAGTAAAAAGTGAAACTGGATAGGCCTATAATACTAATATTGACAACCAGGGTCCAGCGCCCTCTCAAAAATTTTGCCACCCAATGTGATAAAACAAAAATGTCCAAAACAAATCTTTTAGTGAATTATTATTTACAGCTAAAAATATTCCCGAAGGCAATGCACCTTGCTTACCCCCACCTGGGCCTAGTCACTTACAAAATACAACTCCCAAATGCAAAATTTTCAACACGTTTTGGCCTTGACCTGTAAGTAAAAGGAAGACTCAACAATTTAATTTTCTCAATTCAAGATTAAACAATTTAATTAATTCAATTTAATGTTTCAAGTCTTAAAAATTTTGTTAATTCTGTAACGTTTTGTCAAAAGGACGCGTCCCAATGCGATCGACCTGCTCGGTTGCACAACCTATCGAGCTGCTCTCCGGGTTAACTTGTTAATTGATATATCCAGTTTCACTTTTTACTTGTGGCTACGTTGGAGCTGACGCTACATCATCCCCTCCCTTAACGCTGGCGACGGCTCATCCACGTCTCCAACCAGCGCAAGGGAGCGCGTTAACCACTCCAACGTCCTGGCGTGATCGCCATTGTAACGTTGAGTCAAAAGGACGCGTCCCAATGCGGTCGACCTGCTCGGTTGCACAACCTATCGAGCTGCTCTCCGAGTTTACTTATTAATTCATATAGGCCTACTGTTGTACGCAAAAATCTAAAGAAACTGAAAAAACAAAATAGGCTTTTTTGTCGTTGTATTTTTATCATTGGAGGCTATTCAATTGAGGGGGGCCGGGCCTTGGGCCGCTCTTAGCTGCGTCAATGATCAACTGGCAACTTGTACTCTGGTTAGGTTCTACGCCAGGTCTGACGAATTTCTGTTCAAGTAAAATACCCAAGTTTGGTGGGGGCTTTTTTTGCAACTTTTTCAACAAAAATTGCGATTTTTTGAAAATTGCACTTTTTGATTACAAATTACAAATAATAATTACATTTACAAATTTTGTATTTAAAAGAAAATGTAGGCATTGAAATGTTCTTTGGATCACATGTTGCACGTTTTTAGAGTCTTTTGAAACAATTAAACAGCTAAAATTTGGAAGCCAGTTCCAAGAATTAAAGAATGTGAAGCATCCAGCTAATGTCGATAGTTTTTACAATGGCTAATATCGAAATAGGATTTTGAAATTTTTTGCTCTTATTTTAGAACTTTGGTTGCAAATATATTTAAATAAATACAAAGATTCAAAGGCATATCTTCCCCTAAAAAGTTCTTGGAAACCTTGAATCAATTCTCTCAGCCTGAACTTTCACGGAAAATTAGGGACAGAAAAGTAATTAACTTCCTGGTTTGATCAAGTGATCTGTTCAGTTTCGGATAAATCGTCCTTTTTTTCTTGAAATTCAGGCTGAGAGAAGAAACCCAGGATTAAAAAAAAAAAAAATTAGTAGTATATATCATTTGTTGAATATCAGCAACCGCAGCCCCAAAATGAAAACAAAAAATTTCAACAATTATGTTTTAATTTTAGTTGCTGTAAACTACCGTGTTTGGTTGGATTACTTCCTTTAAATGGCCCAGCCCTTTGTCACGCCTCCGTTTACGAGGTCAAGCTTAAAACGCATTTAAACTCTTGCATTTCAAGGTTAAATTTTGTAGGTAATTTTTGACTAGGTAGGGGGCTGAAGCCCCCTTGTTGCTCCACTGCATTTAGCTATAAGCTTAATGCGATTTTTCTTATCTTAGCACCAGCTATTTGCAAAACATAATGTGTCATTAAAGGTTATTATACGGAAACAATGCTTTTCGGTTTAACCGAGTACGCTTAAAAACGTCATTTTGAAATGCTTTTGAATCATTACCCTATTTTAAGTACGGTTGGATTGAATTTGAATTTTGAATTTGAATCCGCTCACGAATTATTGATGAATTTGAATTTGAATTCGACTTTTGTAAAATCAATGAATTTGAATTTGAATTTAGTTTTTTCAAAGCCCAAGAATTTAAATTTAAAAATTAAAAACAAAATGAATGGATCCAACCAGTGCTGTCGCTACGAGAGAGAGGGAAGGATAAGGGGCCGCACCCCCCTAGCGGCCGCTTGTGCCCCCATATTGGTTGACTAAAAATACTGCTTTTGGAGCATCACGCAACGACAAGACAACAGACAATGATGGAAAAAGAAATAATTACATTTAAACAAAATTCTTTTCTGATGTTCTTTCGATTCTTTGCGAAATCGCTGGCAACCAACTGCTGTACATTAATCTGACGCAACATTTCGTCTCCTTGACACGCGTTCACGGATGTGTCGCGAAAGAAGCATGTAAGCCTGCATAATCGTTGCCGATACTCCGTTAGCGATTATGACATGAAACAATGTGTGAAAACTATTTTTTCGAGGACCAGCTTTTTTGATTTTTAGAGCACACTCAAGATTTTAAGGTCACGGTCAGCGGCGCAACTAGAGTGAAAGAGTTCAAGCCCCATTTGCAAAGTCACTTCGAAAATTTAATCTCAAAATACGAGCGTTTAAACGTATTTTAGACTTGGCCTAAAGTAAGGGGGGAATGAAGGTGCAAAGCAATTCAATTCTTTGAAATAACTTATGAATTTTAGCAATTCAGTTATTTATATGGCTTCTAAGAGTGCGAAGTATGATTAAAATGGAATTAAAATTGCTATTTTTTTGCTTCAAAATCGCCCAGTGGCTGCGGGATCCGCCCTCAGACACCATCCACATTCACTTAATATTTAGTGTCTACATAGGCGTAGCCAGAGGGGGGCTTAAAGTCCTCCCCAATTGAAATGCTACCAATGATAAAAATGTCACAAAAAAGACTAATGCTTCTTCAGTTTCAGTTTTTTTAGCATCTTCGCGTACAACAGTACAGGCGTACATCAGTAATTAACAATAATATTGATCCAGGGGCATCGATTCAGAGCCATTGTACATCATAACAATAATGGGGCTCCTACAATAATATTTAAATGGACCCCAATTTAAATGGGCCTTCAACAATAAGGTTGTTTCACGGAGCCCGGTTCTCCTCAATTTAATGTTTGCCAACCAATTCAAACGTATAACCCGAGTGAAATTAAGGATTTTGATCCTAAAAGTTGCTAACTGAGGCTTTCATCTAACGTTTTTATGAACGTACTGCAATAACCAGGGACGGATTTAACATATGACGCGGTGCCAGGGGCCCCGCGCTCAAATGGTAAGACCTCTTTTTGGTCTTCACCTGTATTTGACAGGAAAATATTGCAAAAATTCCAAGGTGCCAGGGGTCCAACTCAATGTAAATCCGGCCCGGGCAATAACATGGTTTGTAGGCGTAACTATCTATTGCACATTTTTCAATAACAATTCACCTCCACCTCGCCAGTTTTTATGCAACAAAATACTTTTGAAAAAAATTAGCTACAGTAAGGGGAATGCTCATTGAACAAATTTTTGAATTGAGACGGCCTGGGCTTCCTGACCGTATATGTACTCCTATGTCGCGATCGTTGATATTTGGCTAGAGTACAACCTTTAATCTCTAGAATTGCCTACGTCGGCTGAAACTAGAGAACGACTGAGATGTTAATTGACGAATCAAAAATGGCAGTTGATAGTAAGTTCCTTTAGCTTCTTGAATCTCAGAAAGCAGCACACCAATCTCAAATTAAAACTTCTTTTTAAGATTGAAACACCAACCAACTAACTGAGCAAAATCGCTCCACTCACACCTCTTACTAAACGGCTATACGAGCCAACCCCAGATACACAAACTCGGCTTAACTTCCTACAAAACCAATACCTAAAAATCAGAGGTGGAGCCCTTGAGGACGTCCTTGGCCTCGAGGACGTCCTCGAGAACACATTTTCAAGTCCTTGGCCTTGGTCTTGGCTTCGAAGTCTCAAATCCTCGAAAATTGCCCTGTCGTCGGCTCGAGAACAGCATTATTTTTTGAAGGTTAAAATTTTGTAGATTGGCTGAAAAATTTTTTTCTAGACCGTTTTTTTCGGAGATTGCCAGAAAAAAATTTTGAAGACCTTGAAAAAAAATTTTGTAGACCTTTTTTTTTGAAAACACTTGCGTTTGTCTCCTTGGTCCTTGGCCTTGGCCTCAAGCATTCCTGTCCTTGGCCTCAAGAGGGTCTGTCCTCAGAAAGGCTGTCCTTGGCCTTGGCCTCAGTTTTTTTGCGTCCTTGGCCTTGGTCTCGAGCCTTGTGTCCTCAACTCCACCTCTGCTAAAAATCATCCACTTTTAGAATATTAGAATAATGAATGAAAAACGATCCGCCTATTTATACTACGGCAAAGCTATCGAATATCCCAGAACAATCCATGATACGTCACAATAGAAATAAATACACGAACTTACGATAACAGATTTCGACCTAATTATGATGTCACAACTTCAAGTCAAAATATAGCAATTAAGACAAGTAAACAACTAATTATTCCCGTGAGTGATAGAAGACAGTAGAAAATACTAGAAAGGAATTATCCAGAATATCTCGAATACTTTAAATCACAAAAAAGCGGCAAAAGTAATAAATCAGTCACGTACGCATTAAAATACAACAAATGATCATATCTCAGGCATACAAATTATTCGTGACATCCTATAACTGGTTGTTTTCATGACAAAAAAATAATCTCTAAGGAAAATATTCCACTGGATCAACAAACCCCCCCAACGGGATTTGGGAGCCAAAGTTGTGAAGGACGTGCCGTTATTTGGACCAGAATAGTGGAGGGTTTTTGTTTTGGAGCTCACCCAAAGTTGGTGAAGATTTTTTTTTTATTTTTTATTTTTGGAGATCACCTAAGTTTGACAGTAAAACCTCTTCAATCTTATTCAAGACTGATGTAAATTTGGGTCAAGTTCGTTTACCGTTGATTCAAGCTTCCAAAAAAGCCCCCCCCTTTGCGAAATCCTAGCTACGCGCCTGCTCCAATCTGCAATAAAGTTATGAACAAATAACGCAAAAATTTTTCGTCAAACAATGAAGAGCAGCCAGCCTTAGCTTAATGTTTTGCTGGTTTTTATAAACGAGAAAAGTGAAAGTATAATTTTATTCACAGACAAATTTAGAAAGTCTTAACAGTCTGTTTAGAGTTTCTAAATTCGACTGTGAATAAAATTATTGAGCTTTCTTCAGTTGGAGATACCAAAAAGAACAGTTAAAAAGTGTAAGTAGATATTTTTGAAATCACCGACTTACTTACTTACATAAAAAAGGGTTTTGTTGTCGGACAATTCAGGATTTTTGGGGGGACTTTTTTCTGGATTATGTATGTTCAGGATTTTGGCCTTTCAGAATTTTGTCCAATTCGAGATTTTGTCCACTTGGTACTTTGTCCAACTCGGGATTTGGTCCTAGTTGGGTATTATGCGTTTGTAATTTTGTCCAACTCGGGGTTTGTTTTTCAGGATTTTGTCCATAAACGCGTCAATTTCGGATGGCAGGATAATCTTTTTTTTTCCCCGGCGGGGATCAAAAAATCGTTATGGAAAAGTGCACAGTTTCTTCGCAATGCAGTAGAAAGATACGATTTCTTCGCAACGCAGTAGAAAGATACGATTAATAACTTTTTTTCCGAAATACTGTCGTAACGAAACTATGTGTACTTGATTCACCAGTGTACTTCTTTGCGTCGGTGACATTGCGATTGTCACAATAATTTCAAAGTAAACCGTTAAAATTAATTTTTTTCAAAATTAGAAAAATGTAGCCTTTATGATATTTACATCAGCTGGCAAAGGGTTCGATAAGGCCCGAAAGACAACTATCGACATTTGACCAAAACAACGAGCCGTAAATACGGTTTGCCGAACACCACTTTTATTAGCGTCAAAATAGTGCATAATCGGACACAGTTAAGGATAAATGTACAGAGGATAAATTAATTTGAAAATCATTTTATGAATATAACACAATTTCCAGTGATCCCTAATGAAAAAAACAAAAACAAAAAAACACCTGGCTCAGTAAATATGTATAGGCAATCTGATGGCCACCAAAATTCCGCTGGAGGAATAAAAATGATAGCAAATTTCTTTACTTCTTTCTTCTGCCTATATAGGCTTTATAGTTTGAACAAATCTTGATATTGTAACTTTGAGCTGTTAAAATTAATTACTGCTGTTTTCTTATTTGTGTTCGGTTTATGATACCTGGAAAATTTTTGATTAACTCAGTATGCTCGTATAAACATTGTCAGATTAAGCTTCAACTGGTAAGAGCAGTACGAAATATAAAATAAAGGTAAGTTTGTCTTTATATATTGAAAGGTGGTTTCGTTGTAATTCAAAGAGAAACGTTTTCATTTTACCATTCAAGCAAGGATAAAATACTTACAAAAGTAGATATGTTATTTTTTTTGCAGTCTATCATTGTTTACTGTAATACAAATTTGACACTGAATAAGATTTGAAGTTAATTCAAGCAGGCGGTCGCTTTTGTAGTATATTATTTCGCAATTTTTCAGGTAAATAAACCCTTCTCTGTCAGTCTAAATATCCATAATGTAGTACAATTTTTTTTTTGTATAAGAACCAGTTAAACTTTGGTCTCTCTGCATGCTTTGTTGATCTTGAAAAAGCATATGACCGAGTTTATCGGGATAAACTTGAGAAGATTTTGAAGGAGTATGGCGTTGATGGTCAGTTGTTAACCGCCATCAAGTCATTCTACTGCGGACCGGAGGTTTGTGTTAGGGTAAAGGCAAGCAATCAAAGCTGTTCAATGTTGGATGACCAATTGGACTTGTTGGATGACGTGGAACTAGATGGACCAATTATATTTAGGATCTTACATGGAATCCCTTGGGACTTCACTCAAGCAAAATGATGGATGTGAAGGAAGACCGTAAAGTGCGACGGCTTAATCTCGAGCTGCAGCCCCGGCAATCTTCAAGGAAAAGTGAGCAACAAAAAAAGCAAATAAACAAGCGCAAAGCTGTTTAAGCTATTGAAACAAAATTTAGAAGGAGCGCATTTAATCCTTAATATGACTATCATGGACCATACTGTATGCTTGCAGAAGGCGAATTTACACAGTATCCGTTTTTTCGTCCGCTTCTGCCCCTTTTTTGCTCATTATTTCTTCTCCATGAAAAAGTATGTGCTTTTTCGTCCGCATTGTTACATGCCCATACCCGCACTAACCACACTTTCCCCTACAATAACAAAGTTTTTTGAACAATTTTCTTAACCAAAATTTTTATTTATCTTTTAGAGTCTATACTTAGTGCGGAGTATGGTCTTATAAAAATGCGGACGAAAAAGCGCATACTTTTTAATGGAGAAGCAAAAACCTAAAAAACTAAATGGGAGCTTATTGAGAAGCAAGCCCATTGAACGACCGACGCTTGTTAAACAATGAAAATTGATCTGTGGGAGGTCCATTTGGAAAAATTCCCGAAGAGTTGGTACCCAAAAATTATGTCAAAATATTTGTCTTCTAAATATCTACTTAAATCAAAAAAATAAACTATCGCCCTTGCTTGCGCCAATAAAAAAATTGATTTTTGGTAGCCCCATTTTGGGGGTCCCAGGGGAGTGGCCCAAAAAATTTTGGGAGACAAAATTGCGTTTGCATCTCAGCAATTTTTAAATTTCGATGTTTTGTGGTTTAGGAGAAGAGCGTACAAGATTTACGAAGAAAAAAAAAAAGGACAAAAGGACAAAAAAACAAACTTACCGTGGCCAAAAGTGGATTGGTAGGGATGAAAGGGTATTTTAAGACATATAACTAGTGAAATATTTTTTGCCGTACTTAAACCGTTTTTGAATGAAACCGCTTTTTACGCCAAACTTTCGGAGCGGTTTTCGGGTTTTAAAACGAAAGTAACGTAACTTATTGCCTCGAAATTTGGTACAAAGGAAAAACTTATTAATCTCAAACTGCTGTTCGAAATTCATGTAGCCAGATCTAAACATTCTTGAGTTATGAGCAAGAGTCTGAACTTCGCACTCGTTACTTTGAAAGTGGCTGAGTATAAAAACAAAAGAACAAGCGACGCGAGCGACGGTCATTCCAAAGACGGACAAAGGTGGAAGAAAAACGGATGCTGAGTTAATGCACCTAAAATGATGTAACGCAATCGGCAAATCGGGTTACTATTTTAATAAAATTTAGACAGTGAAAGATAAATACTGCCACGAAGTCCTGGGATATCACTTTATTGTCACGTTCTAGTTGTGAAAAACATTGAATAATTTTTGCTTTATGTTTATTAGAAGAATCTAAGATCGCACGCATCGGAAGTTGTACAGTATATTCGGAATTTCACCTATCTAAAAGCAACGTGATAATCATTGTTGTCAAAGGTGACATCACAGCCCATCATGTTGACGCTATTGTGAATACCTCAAACAAAGAATTGGAATTAAGATCGGCTGGAGTTTCCGGCAGCATATTACAAAAAGGTAATATATCATACAGCAGCATAATAATAAAATTACCCCGTAGTAGCAGGATATAGGATGTCACAAAAGTTTGTGTGTGCATCGGCTAAAATACTTGAATTTTGGTAATCAATAAATCATGATAGACAGGGCATGGTATGGAATGGAATGAAATGGAGAATGGAATGGAATGGAACGGAAATTTCGGTATGGAATATGGAAGATGCCAGAATGGAATGGAATGGAAGATTTCAAGAATGGAATGGAAGACAATCTTCCATACTTCCATACCGATTCCATAGAAGATTTGTGCATTGTATTTACAGAAAAATACATACCGATGTCGGGTAGTGATAAATAATATTGTCACAGAAGTATTCAACTTCAATATCTACGCATAGTATTTGTCGACAAATCGCAGTACTTTGGTTGTGTACATTGCACAAACAGTGTACGTAATGCATCGTTGTACGAACAGTACATTACAATTTAATTGCAGCATTGATGTTACAGTTAACGACCTTGATAGATTTGACCTGCTGTTTTTTTTTATTTTGAGGCTGACAATTTGCCTAGTCGTAAATTTTGTTTTCTTACATCGTCACAAAAACTTGTATTTGGTATTTCATTCCCGTTTCAGCTTAATTTTATTTATATTTTTAGTTTTTAAGCTTATAGTAATTATTTTTGGTGTTAAAACTTGGTATTTCTATCACGGTAAATGTTCTAGTTGATGTGAGAGCAAACTAGTGCTGTAATCATTAAACCATAGGCATAGCCAGAAAGTCCGGGCCCCCTGCCCTACCCCCCCTCCCGAATAAAGCTACCGATGATAAAAATGATGACACAAAGCCTATTTCTTCAGTCTTTTAGCATTTTTGAAGTGCAACAGTACATGCGTACAACGGCAATTAGCAATAACTTAATATTAATAGTGACAACCAGGGAGCTCATGCCCTCTCAATTTAAATTTTTACCAACCAATTTAAATGTACAAGTCGGGAGAAATTCAGTGTTTTTGTCCTAAAAGGTGCAATCTCAGGCCCTCATCCAACTTTATTATGCAAAAATATGTTCTAGGCCCCCAACTAACTTTTATATTACAATAACATGTTTAGTAACCGTTTATGGCATTCAATGTACCAACTTTAAACAACTTTAAAATCAACTTTAAATAACAATCCATCTCCATCTCATCAGTTTTCACGCGACAAAATGCTTTTGAAAAAACCTAGCTAGGGTAAATGCTTATTGAACAAATTATTGAATTTGAATCGAGGGTGCCTGGGCTCCTGGTCGTACATATATTCTGAAAACTGGTTATTTCCATGACAAAACAAAAATCGTCAAAGGCAAATCTTCGAGTGCATTATTTCATGCTAAAAATGTTGCAGAAAGCAAGTACCTTAATTTCCTTGACTTGGGCCAAGTCACAAAACTTAATCCCAAAATGCAAGATTTTAAACGTGTTTTGGACTTCACATGAAGTAAAGGGAGTGATTTGTTCAACTGGCTTTCAAACATCAAAAATTTTGTTGTTTCAAATGGCTCTGAAAACGTGCAAAATGTTATTCGAATCGCATTAAAATAGCCATTTTTTTCCGAAAAATTACAAAAAATCCCCCAGCGGCCTGGGAGCTCCGCCCCCATGCCCCCTCTGTGACATGTTTGAGTTGCACTAATTTACTCACCACGTCTCTCAATTTTAATTGGATAGAAAAATTTTAACTTGCGGTTATAGTTCTTCCTCTATAGCAAATCCAGGTTACGAACCAAATCAGACACCAAGCTTTTGATCTTTCATTCTTTGTCCCATAAAAAGTCCCACTTTTCAAAAACTTCGGATGACGTCATTGCATGTGATTTGTGATTTAGCCCTCCCCCTATTCAAAATCCAGGCTACACCTATGCATTAAACCATGAGCAATATGTATACCAGATACCGGTTGTTGCATCTTAGTATCGTTGGCGCACCTTCACGAGCGGTTGCTTACAACATTGCAAAGGCGCAAAGCAACAAAATATACGTTGCATTGCTTCCAGTCTAAAATTTCTTTGGTATGGAAGTATGGAATGGAATATGGAAGAAAATTTTAGTATGGAATGGAATATGGAAGAAAATTTTAGTATGGAATGGAAGATTTTAGGCATGGAATGGAAATGGAATGGAAGAAAATTGCCAGTATGGAATATGGAAAAATCGTCTTCCATTCCATTCCATACCATGCCCTGATGATAGATACCAGTATTATGATGTTGTTGCTTGGTCATTATAATAAATGATCGTAATATTTATGTTAGTAATACAGATGATACTGTATAAATGCAAAATTTTTGCATCATACCAACTACAGCAATACAAAATAAATGTTGCCGAACAACTTATACTCTATTTTAGTGCTCCTTCACTTTTCAGGTTCTGAGTATTACCTAAGCTTGCTCTGCAATGGCACGCTGAGAGAAAAGACTTGTATTGAAGCAAAGATTAGACCTTAACTGTTGCTTATAATCAGCGTCACTAAGCTAGGCTATGCGATTTATTTTTAAGTGAAGTTTCTACGGTATCCTTGTTGGTAACACGTTGTTGGTAATATCCATGGGTGAGCACAAGTCCATTAATCGTTAATCCATTAATAACAAAGCTAACTTTTAAAAGTTTTTTCACGTTAACGGACTAAATTAAATTCCGTTAAGTTCTGTTAACTTCCGTTAAGGTTTTTATCGTTGATATCTTGCGCCATTCATTCGTCGTACCGGTACAAACCAGTTTGCACTGGTAGCACTTGTTGCGTATAAGCACGAGTTTTACAGAAGAAACCGAAGAAAGGAGCTCTTTTTTTGTGGCAAATAATAATCTGGAGCCTCATACGTCTATTAATTATCGCTGTTCAAAATTTCCAAAGATTTTGTGATTGCAGCTTCATTGGTGCATTTGAACTTATTTCTATCTTGAAATTAGATTAGACTGTAAAATGTAACTTCCAAAACACAAAAGGATCACCATGGCAATAAATATTTCCTTACAATCAGCTCAACAGCGTCAGTACGTGTTCTAGAAGCGAGTGAATAAAAAGAAATGTAAATTACATACAAAATATTTACGAATTAACAGACTTGTTAACCTCCATTAATTAAAGCTGAAAATAACGGATTAAAGTTAACGTAGGTGTGAAGTTTGTTAACGTACCAGTGGTTAACGAAGCTAACGTTTTGCATTAACTTGCCCACGTACAGTATGGTAATATCCTTGTTGGTTATACGTTGGAACATCCTTGGGTGTACTGCAATACGTTAAAAAAATGCAACTATTTTAAATGTCTGTGCTAATACCGTAATGCAGGAGGAAAATCAATCCAAAGGGAAATGTCGATTCAACAATTCCGATTCGGGCGACAATTTACAACGGGAAATGCAGTTACGACAAGTGCTGATAATATCCGTTCTTGTCAAAAAATTATCCTTGTTGCTGTACCCGTGTAAGTATACTTGGAATTGTTGTTGGTGATGTTAACACTGCAAAAAGAGTTCGTAATCTGGTCTCTTTAAAACAGCCTTGCCCAGCTGAAATGGAAGATAATTGAAAATTTTGGAGGACACCTTTCCGGGCAACTTCTTAATGTGGCACCACCCAAAAGCTTCATCTATCTTGAAAACTTATGTAATAAATTGTTTATGGCGATCGGGTCGTGACCACAATTTAGAGATCGGAAACCGGTAAAAAAGAACAGATCAGAGTAGAAATTTTATTAGTTCGCATACTACGCAAACTACAAAACATACAACGATGAAATTTATATACAACACGGAGATAGATAAAAGCAATGTGCCTTTTGAATTTTGGGGCATTCGATTATGTGACGGCAATTTTAAAGGAAGAAAACCGGAAAAAAATTAGCCAGTTTTGAATCGGTACATAATCATGTTGATAAGTATAAAATTGAAAAAAAAAACTAGTTTGCCGTTGCTAAACATGCTATTTCTCACATCTTTCTTTGTGATGCTGTTTATCTCAAATGGAACGCTTTGTCTTTTCTATTATGTTCTTTCCGATTTGATCTAATTTTATCGAGTAAGAGACTGTTCAACCTAGAAAGTTCAAACTTTGAATGATTAATCATAGATATCGGTAAAATCGGCCATCGCAAGTAGCAAGGCCGGAGCAGCGCAGCACGTGACAGTCAGGGTGATACTGCCGGAGGACCTGAGACGCCTAGTATCTATAATTTTGCAGGTGTACTTTAGGCCACATATTGCAATCTTTTTGCAAAGATAATCTTTTTATTTTGAAATTCAGTTAATAATAGCCCTTTTTCTTTTTTTTGAAACTACCAGCGTTTTGTTGTTTTTGTTCAAAGATGAAAAACAATTGTTAGAAAAGAATCAGTTGTTAGGGTCAGTTGGTTGAATAGTTTGTCGGTAATATTGTTTTGCCTAAACTATAATCAAATTTAATTCGATACAGAGAATTAAATATGATTATCGTTTTTAGGCGAAACAAAATGCTTTGCTGTATAGTGTTATGCAAAGTAATTGACGCAAAAATGTATGCTGTCGCGAAGTCCATACATAGTGCTTGGCTATATCATTACTGGAACGACCGATGTCGCGTCGCGTGTTCTTTTGTTTTCATTCGGCCATTTTCAAGCTAACGAGTGCGAAGTTTCAGACTTTTGGTTATAACTTGAGAACAGTTTGGTCTGGCTTCATAAAATTTTTACAGCAGTTTGAAATTAATGACTTGTTTCTTTGTACATATTTTGAGGCAACCGGTCATGTGACTTTGATATTAAAACCTGAAAACTGCCTCGAAAGTTTGGCGTAAAAAGCGGTCTCGTTCAAACACGGCTTAAGTACTGCAAAAAATGTTTTACATGGTTATTATTTCTTAATATATCCTTTCAACCCTACCAACCAGTAGCGTACGCAGGATTTTTGAAAGGTAGGGCAGGAAATTCAGAAAATATGAGATTAATGAAGACGAGAATAAAAATTTTCCAGCCCAAAACCAAGTTCGTTTTCCTTGCCCAAACTTAGATGAAGACCAAAAAAAAAAAAAAAAAAGGTCTTCACTCAACTTTAGTCCGGTTTTTGGACCAAAAAAATCTTCACTCACCGTTTCTATGCCCAAACCTGCTGCCCAAGTTACAAAGGAGGGGGCCTTTTGCATACTGTTGCTAATTATGCTATCCTGGGGACCCAAAGAGGGGGCCATGGCCCAATGCCCCCCCAAATACGCCCCTGCTACCAACCCACTTTTGGCCGCGCTGAGTTTTTTTCCTTTTTTTCTCCCTAAATTTTGTACACTCTTCTTCTACTGAACCACATAGCATCAAAATTTAATTTTTTGTAAAGTTGTTGAGCTGCAAACGCGATTTTGTTTTCCGAAATTTTTGGGGCCACTCCTCCGGGGAGCCCTCCCAAAATTGGCCCCAAAAACCAGTTTTTAGAACGGCTCAAGCTAGGGGCCACTTTTTTTTTTTTGATATCAGTAGATATTTAACAGACAAATATTTTGACATAATTTTGGGGTACCACCCCCTAGGGACCCCCAAATCGACACCCAAAAATCAATTTTTTGAACGACTTATTCTAAGGCACCAGTTTTTTTTGATATCAGTAGATGTTTAAGAGACAAATATTTTAGCATAGTTTAGGAGTATCATCTCGCCGGAAACCTCCGAAATGGACTATGCAAAGTCAATTTTTTAAACAGCTTAAGCTAGGGCGCTGCTTTTTTGAAATCCGTACGTATTTGCGTCGGTTGTTCAAAGGGGTTGCTCTTCAGCAAACCCCCATCTAGCTTTAGTAACAATTATGTTACGTAATGCAGTGTACCGATAGATCAAGAATATGTAGACATCTTTGCGGTAGATCCAGTTCAAAATGTTAAAAAGTTAAAGAGATACTGCTTGAAATCGGTTTGTTAAAAAAATAAAAGCTTCTTTAGGTAATAAACATGTGCCCCGAACCTTTTTCCACCATTCCCTTATTCGCGAAAATACGTTTTAATCCGTTCGACTCAGTACCATAGGCAACCGTGCATTTCGCAATTTTGTAACATCACAAATGGCGTACTGGTAACCTCCGTCTACAGGTTGCAATAGCAGTATCTAAAGTTTCAGATTTGGCTTTAGACTACTCACTGCTACCAGTTGGTAATCGCGTTTCTTCATTCTGCGAGAAGTTTTGCAAAATTATGCCTTTTGTGATGTCACAAAAGCTGAGAAATGCAGAGTTGGTAATGGCACAGAGTCAAACAGATTAAACCGTATTTTTGCCTATAAAGAGATGTAGTGAAAGGTTTGGAGCATCTTTTTATTAGCTGAAGTACTTCTCATACGTCAATAATACCGATTTCGAGCAGTGTCGCTTTTACTTGGCCGAAAAATTTTCATTCCACATATAAAAGTTGGACGATTGCAAAAAGTTTTATCTTTGTCAAACCTTGTCGCAGGTGAAACAGCATCAGTGCTTGTAGGGAAAAAAGCGTACCCCCCTAATGAAAATTAACGTCCTCCCGTCGAAATTCAGCGTACCCCGCAGAAAGAATACGCCCTAGCTAATTCGGACACAAAAACTTTTTTTCTAGTCTCCATCAAGTGTTTGGAAAAAATGGCCAATTCGGACACAGAAACCCTTTTGGACCTTTTATGAGCGTAAATATTTTTGTTTTTCCTCCCTGAAACGTTTTCATTCCAGGATGCATCTTTTCATCCAATGCTTTACAGTTTAAGTGCTGGACAGCATGCATCATAAAGTTCATATTCTGGAATAAAGTTTATGGTTGGTTTTTAACTATACAGAACGCACGAACACAGCGTCCATTCTTTTGCTCAGCATTTGAAAAAGAGTGTGACATCTTGCTTGGCGGAAGCTCAAAAACACAAATTATCGTCTATTGCAATGCCAGCAATTAGCTGTGGTGTTTTTGGAGGGGATGCTGATTTATGTGTTAAGTTGATAGCAAAAGCCATAACAGACTTTTGTGGTAAATTTGAGAGAAATTCTATCCTACTGAAACGGGTAAGTTTTTGGCGTTTTTAAAACCAAAGGTAATTTATACACCAATACTTGTAGAGATTGCTAAATTGATGGGACGCTTTTTTATAATTATATTCTACTTTTTGAGAATTTTTCTTGAAAAAAATTTATTTGACTTTTCTTATATTCATACTTTTTCGAGAAATTTTTATTTGAATTGATTTTCATGACTCAAGAAAGTTTATCCAATTTTGTAACTCTGTCTACCGCTGTTAGTATTCCGGTTTGGTAGACTAGTTCTCCTTTAATCTGATTGTAATTTTTTCTTCCTGCCATTACTGAGCGATGAAATAAATTTGTCTTGTCTTAAAGGTTTTCAGACACGGCCCCCACCAGAGCACGGGGTTCTTAGGATAGTGTCAAAGTGTTACACGGAAAATTCGGCTTTGGTTGTAGGCATTTGATTCAAATTAATACGTTTTTCAAAAGGGATATTTTTTTATCAGGCAAAAGTTGAGAAAAGGGCAGTTTGCCTCACCTCCTGTGAACAAGTAAGGTTAATGTGAACGAATTATGTATAACATCTGCCTATTTAAAATTTTGCTTTTTAGGTTGATTTGGTTGAGATATCACGCAGCGACATCTTCAGTGCATTTGAGAAGAATTTAAAGAAATTGTCTTTTCCAAATAAAAATGGCTCTCATCAAAAAAAAAAAAAAAAATTACTGAAACCAAGGTAAAAATATCGAATGTAAATTTTTAGTAAATTAATCATCCTTTCGTAATCTATCGCAAATTACTACTAAGGAATATCAAAAGAATTCTTCCAAAGTTGAAACAGAATTGATTGAGAAACAGCGATGACCAAGGTTGACCAATAAACTGCGAGAAATGTTGCTGTTGTACCATCGAAAACGTGAAACATGAGCAGGAAGACTGCGTCTCGGTCACAAACACCCAATCATCCACGAATAAGAACGATATGTGGTAAACCCCAATCGCGATACTTCTTCACTGGATGCGCATTGATAAGCCTGTTGTTCTTGTTTTGTCTTGAAGTTAACCAGTCATAGGAGTACATGTACGGTCAGGGGGCCTAGGCCTTCTCAATTGAAATTCAATAATTTTCTTAATGAGCATTTTCCTAGCTATTTTTTTGAAGTATTTTGTGCGTAAAAACTGGCGAGGTGGAGGTGAATCGTTATTGAAAAATAGTACAATAAATGGTTACGCTTGCTAAACATGTTATTCCTGGGCCGGATTTACATTGCGCGGGGTCCCTGGCACTTATGGGGTTTTTGCAACATCTTCCTGCCAAATGTAAGTGAAGAACAAAAAAGTCCTACTATCTGAGAGCTGGGCCCTGACACTGTGCCATATGGCAAATACGGTGCTGGTTATTGCATTACGTTCATAAAAGTTTAGATGAGGGCCTGAGGTAGCAACTTTTAGAACAAAAACCCATGATTCCACCCTGGTTATACGTTTAAATTGGTTGGAAAAATTGAATTAAGGGGGTGCGCCGGGCCCCCTGGTCGTCATCATTATTTATTGTTAATTACTGTTGTACTCCTGTACTGTTGTACGCAAAGATGCTAAAACAAACCGAAAATGACGAAACAAGGTTTTTTTTGTTAAATTTTTGTCCATGGTGGCATTTTAATTGAGGGAGCCCGGGCCCCCTGTGCCACCCCCTGGCTATGCCAATGATTTTGAGATAAAATTGCGCCCTTAAGTTCTTTCATAAAAAAAAACATTTAAAGCAAAATTAAAATAACTTTTTTTCCTAAACGTGGAGGACTGGAGTCAATTCACTTGACAGTTTTTTTGAAACCTCCAGGAATTGCATGACATTATTATGACGTGGATAGGTGGTCGTCATTATTATTGCTTACTTTTGTACGCGTAAATCCTAAATTAAAGAAACTGCAATTCCGGACAAGGACAGCATACTGGCTATGCTCTCATTGTATTTATCTTCCGTAGTATTTCAATTGGGGGTTTGCGTTATCGCCTGTGTTATCGCATTAAGTGTATAATAACGTTAAACGAGGGCCTGGGGTCGCAACTTTTAGGACAAAACTCTTAGATTTTTCATAGGTTTTGCATATAAATTGTAAAAATTTGAATTACAGGGCCCCTGGCCTAGGACTCTTGGTCATCAGTTAGGGGCCTCAGGGCACCCTGGTTATCAATTAGGGGCTCCGGGACCCCCTGGTTGTCGGTTATGGGCCCCCAGGTCTTTGGTTAGGGACCCTGGGGCCCCCTGGTTGTTATATAGGAGCCCCTGCCGGGGCTCCCTCGTCGTCTGTAACTATAACTAAACATCGATAAACTATGTTGTCATAATTTTTTATCATTGGTGGTATTTTAATTGGGGGGGGGCGGCCCCCTGGCTACGCCTATGCGTGGGGGAAACGGCCGCTCTTAGTACACCCAGCTGAAGGTGTAAATCAGTTAATAACCAAATTATTTTTTACAGGAAAAAAACAATTTTTTCTGTGAAAAACCGCAAAATCACTACGCATCGTGGCTATGCCAGAACAGAACAACGTCAATACATTTGTGGATCCTGCAAGTATTCTCCGCAAGATGAATCAATTGCATGCAATGGATGTGATATGTGGTTTGATTTAGAATGTCAAAATTTAACGAGTGAACAGTTGAAAATGTTGAGTCAAGAACATGTAGCGTATTACTGCGAAAAATATGAAAGCAACTTCGAAACATTGGGTGGCTTATCGGTAATGCTATCTTCTTTAGGTTACGTTGGATTTAATCGTTTTCAACTGTTCGTAAGTAAACTAGATCCTACGGTCTTAACAACAAAGTTTTCTCAAGCTCCATCTACACGCTGCTTCAACAATCCATTTATTGACCCTGAAGTCAGATTAATTCAAAGGGAAACTGGGATTCACTTAGATAAAAGACCAATTTATTCATCCAGAAATGGCAACTGCCTATTTAATGCTCTCTCTGTTTGTCTTTGCGGCAATGAAGATTTAAGCAGCCTTTTGAAGGTTGCTTGTTGCGTCGAGCTAATCAAAAATCAAAAACGGTATCGATGGAGATCATCAAAAATGTTTGAAATGACTAGGGTGACATATAAAGAAGCATGTGTTAGTGCAGCTATAAGTGGTTCATGGCAATCCAACTGGGCAACCTGGGCTGCAGCCAATGTACTGCAACGAAGAATATTTTCTATATATCCGCCGCTACCAGGTTGTCACATTCTTGGAGTATACAATAATTCCAATCAGGTGTTTGTACCTTCATCATGCGCAGTTAAGACGGAACAAGACATTTATATTCTCTGGAGCTCAACTTCTTTTGATGTTAAAAAGTTAAAGCAAACAAAACTTTGGCAAGCTAATCATTTTGTTCCCTTGATTTCTAAAACTGCTCTTACTAGTCCAAAGAAACGAAAAAGCAGTAGGCGTGGATCAGAAATTTTATATGAAAAAGATAATGACCAAATTGTATTTCCGAAAAAACAAAAAGAATGGGCTACTTCTTCAAGGATCGTTACATCGAATAAGGGTATAAAAAGCTCTGATGCAAAAAATTCCTCTTCCTCTGATATCTCTCTTAAATCTAAATCTTCCCCACCGATTGCTATTTCGGATGCAGAAGACTCCACTTGTTCTGATATTTCTCTTAAATCCAAATCCTCCCTACCTATTGCAATTTCGGATGAAGAAGACTCCACCTGTTCTGATAACCCTCTTAAGTCTAAATCTCCCCCAACTACTGTGGATTCGGATGAAGAAAATTTTTTTTATCATGATGCACTTCCTACACTGAATGTCCGAAAGAAAAGAAAGTCCAGAAAACAGAAAAGTCACGATCGTAATTTAAACAAAGATGACTTTTTTTATCAAAAACCGAATTTAAAAAATGAAACGTGCGAACATGAGGAGTCGAAAAGCCAGCCTAAAAATGACGCTAAATCTGGAAAATTGTCAAGTGGTTTTATGATGCCTGTGCCAGAAGCTATATCTAAATTGGAAAGTTTTTCAGGAGTCCCTTATCCAACAATTCCAGAGGGTAATAAATCCAATATGTTTTTTATCATAGACAATACCAGAAATGTCAATACAAAGGGACCGAAATTATACAGAGATGATTGTGGTGCATGGTGTTGATCTAGCCGCACACGAATTTTGAAGAAGGAAAGCGGTGACGTGACAACTTTGTGTAAATACAATACATACCTGAAAAATCAACCAAAATGTAAACGAAGAATATTAGTCCTATCCTAGAAGCCCAATATTGCACTAGTTGAGTACTTAGGTAACTTTAGAAATCCAAAAGAGCCTCATGGACGGACTGAATTTTCTGCTACTGCTGTGCTCTATATCTGAACAAACCCAGTTGTTTTAAACAGCATTCGACAAGAGCTGCACAAGAAAACGGACAAAATTATGGCAAACATGCTCAAAACAGATGGAATGACCTCAATTCGAAATCGCGAGCTTATATACAACATGAAAAATAGAGAAAAAGTAAAAAGCATGCCTTTTAGGTCGCCGGCTCCCAAAACTTTTGCAAATCAAGTCCAAGAAGTGATGACCGAATCGAACAAAGAGAATAACCAAATTATTCAAAAAGTCTTAATCAGAAAAGAAGGAGTGGATATATATCTATACACTCAATCCATGGTGAAGTACATGCGAAACGCTTGCCTATTCTCTGTCCTCAAAGCCGTTACCGTTGCGGACAAAACCTATAACTTGTGCTCCACTTACGTTACAACTACAACCTTTAAGTTTTCCGGCGTCATACGCCGCAATAGTGGAGATTGTCCATTACTTCTTGGACCGATAACGCTTCACACCAAAAGCGATTCAGAGTGCTATGAAAGTTTTTTCTCTCATTTGAGACGGATTCTAAAGCTACACGAGGCAGGGCCTGATCCTCGAATATTCATTGGGTCTGATGACGAGCGTGCTCTTTCTAAATCCGCTACGGATGCTATTCCAGAGGCAGTAGACGTGACATGTCTTAATCATCTGAAAAAAAACGTCAACGATTATCTCTCAAGGAAAGAAGGATACAATGAAACCCAAAGAAGAGCGATCAATGGGTTATTATTGGGAAATGGAGGGCTTGTTTTCAGCGAAGATGAAAATGAGTTTGAAAAAAAATGGAATGATTTCTTTAAAAAAATCCAATCAATGAAAAAGTTTCATGCATATTGCCAAAAAAGACTTCAAGATTTAATACTAACCAGCGTTGTGAAACCACATGCTCAGTATGGATTGAATCCCATCTGGACCAACAATAACGCTGAATGCATGAACCATGTTTTGAAACAAAGCGTGGATTGGAAAAAGAAGAGTTTACTGCAATTGATCAAGGTTTTAGAAAGGTTGTTATTTCTCCAGGATTCTCATATGACCGGGGTATTGTTTGGTTGTGGGAACTTTTCTTTAGCTAAATCTTGGAAATCTTACAGCATCAGCAAAAATGCATGGTGCAGCATGGCGGCTGTTGCTAGACAGCGAAAGGTATCTAACTTTTGGTTATACGGGCACCATCTTTAAGCAAAACTACGAAATCGCTAGATGGAAAATTAAAACTCCACTACAATCCATCGTCAGGAAAGAAACCTTGTCGAAAAAAAAGCCAAAGCGCACGCAGCCTTTTAAAAATCATCATTAGTTGGGTACATTTTTTGTTCATTGTTGAAGATGACTAATTTTATTTCATATGCTGCTTAAACTTTTCTTACTGCTGGCTGCTGATGTTATTTGGTGGACGTTAACCAACGGAATCTGACTGTTTCACGCCATATTATGTTGAGCATAGTATACGTACGATTTTTAAAAAATGCTTCTATTATTATTCGGGAACATTGTACTCGTAGGAGGGAAGGCAAAGGAGGGAAAAAGCTTTTAAACTGGAGGTCGTTTTGATTTGGTCATTAAGTGACGTCATAACTAAGTTTTGACAAATATGACGTAATTCATTCATTTACTAACGTCATAGATGCTTCAATTTATAAACATAAATAACGTGTTTTTGAATAAAAAAAATGCCTAAGTAAAATGAATACGTCTTAGTAATATGATATGACGTCATTTAAATTCAATATAAACCAAAACACTCTCAAAGTTTGAGCAAAGTGGCTCCGATAAACAAAGGTGGAGTTCTTGAGGATGTCCTAGGCCTTGAAGACGTCCTCGAGGACACATTTTAAAGTCTTTGACCTCGAAGGTCAAGTCCTTGGCCTTGTCCTCGAAGCCTCAAGTCCTCGAAAACTGCCTTGTCCGCGGCTCTAGGACAACACTATTTCTTGAATCGTTAAAGTTTTTTTGGAAAACGTCAGAAATGTTGCGGAAAATTTCCAAAGACCTTTTTTGTTTTCCTCTCTTGGGGGTCGCTGGCAAAAAAATTTTGAAAACCTTTTTCTTATTTTGGAGATCGCCTAAAAAAAATTTTTGAAGACCTTTTTTCGGGAGAACACTTGCGCCTGTGTCCTTGGTTCTTGACCTTTGTCTCTAGCATTCCTGTGCTTGGCCTCGAGAGGGTGTGTCTTCGGAAGAGCTGTCGTTGGCCTTGGCCTCGGAATTTTTTTTGTGTCCTTGGCCTCGAGCCTTGTCTTCTCGACTACACCTCTGTCAATAAACCTCAAAATTAGAAAGATATGTTTCATTAAAATGAGCATAGGTTTCACTAAAAAAAGCTTAAAAATCGGGGGGCTATTCAGAATCAATTACCAATCACTTTTCTCGAATTCGTTCAATAGTCCCTTTCTCCAACAATTATTTTTCTCTGTAAAATATAGACGAAGTAGATTATACTCCTTGAAATTTTTTCCGTAGAATTTTATGATTTACTAGTTTAAGTTCAAGTTATTTATTTGTCGCAAACCATCAATACACATAAATATACAGCTGAATATAATACTCAATATGCAGTTTCTGCGACAGGGTGGCTGCGAAGGGACCGCTAGATCTTTGAGTCAGTCGCCACCCTATCCGTCACGTTAATGGCATGTACGTGATATAACTCACTGAAATTTCGTAGCTAACGACTAATAGAAATACTAAACAAACATAATATCACTAGAAGACAAAGTACAACAACAAAAAAAACTGAGCAGCAGCAACTGGTTCAGGGCACACCAAAGCAAAGGCAGAAACACTTTCTTGATAAGAAGCTATGTTTAGACAAGAGATAAAAAAAATTTGCCCAGCAAAGGACAATGAAACGATTTTATACTCTTTTTTGAACTTAGTAAAAAATTAGTTTCTCATGTCCTGTGGAATAGAGTTCATAATTGAGCTCCAATATATTTGATTTATCGTTGAGTTCTTTGAGAATTGAATAACGGAATTATTGATTGGTTGTTAGAATATGGGAAAGCATATAAATATGAGAGCTGGAATTTATCGCAGCCACCTCCCACATAGCCCTTTTGGCCATCAAATTTAATCTTGTTTTTGCACTGCAAATTTCTTCGCTACTTTTTAAAAGCATTAATTTTTGTCATAGTGGGCCTAAAATTAAGTTATTTGGCAAAAAAAAATTCCAAATTTTCGAGCGCTATAGGGGCTGCGCCATCAGACCACCGTGTGTACGGTGACAGGTAGGTTTGCCCCCAGACCCCTAAAATAGTCCCCCATTGCAAAATTTCTGGCTACGCATCTGCCTTGAAAAATAGTAAACTTTATAATATCCTGTAATGATCTGATTTATTTGCAATTCTTTGCCTTTCTATTACGCTAATGTTCAGTTTTAGCTAGACTGACGAGGTATAAAAGAAAAAAATCGATTCCAAAACAGTGTGTCAGGTTTGATTGTGCTTCTATAATACTCTGGGTACTCTCTAATAGCTTATCATAACTTTCAGTTTTTTATCTGAAAAAAGCGAAAATTCAAAATACTGTAAATAAAACAACAAAAGTATACTTAGTGGATAATACGTGTCGCCAAGGTTGAGAATAGGTTTGAGGATTTGGATGTAAAAAAATTGTTAAAAGTTTAATGGGCAATAAGTTTAAGTAATCATAATATTACAAGAGATATGCTATAGTACCAAATAATATTGTGATTACTCAAATATTTTTTATAAAAAAATTTAAACTTTTGAATATTCCGTTATGATCTGATTAAATTGCTATTCTTTGCCATTCTACGCTCAAAATCATACCTGTAGTCCTATAGCTATACTGACGAGGAATAAAAGACAGAAGTTGATCCCGAAACAGTATGTCTTAGGCTGCAGTGATAAGCTTGACTGAGTCTCTAAGACTTTGGATACTGCCTATAGCTTAAATTTAATTTCGCAGTCCGCTGTCTTAATACACGGAAATTTGTTTCGGAAAAAAAATTTTTTGTAATTACACTATTAGCATAACGTGCTTTTTTTTACTGCTTTGTTTATTTTTATGCGGTGCCTTGAACAGAACTAAATTGAATGGCTCGAAACTTCTGACAGGAGCTAATTGAAATGCAAAAAAGCTTTTGTAATAAAACGGTTTTCACCTGCAGACACGTGTTTTTTGCGTAGGTGGGCAAGTTAATGCAAAACGTTGGCTTCGTTAACCACTAGTCCGTTAACAAACTTCACACCTCCTATAACGTTATCCGTTATTTCCAGCTTTAATTAATGGAAGTTAATAAAGTTCGTTAATTCGTTAATATTTTGTATGTAATTTACACTTCTTTTTATTCACTCGCTTCTAGAACACGTACTGACGCTGTTGAGCTGATTGTAAGGAAATATTTATTGCCATGGTGATCCTTTTGTGTTTTGGAAGTTAAATTTTACAGTCTAATCTAATTTCAAGATAAAAATATGTTCAAATGCACCAACGAAGCTGCAATCGGAAAATCTTTGGAAATTGCGAACAGCGATAATAATTAATAGACCTATGAGGCTCCAGATTATTATTTGCCACAAAAAAAGAGCTCCTTTCTTCGCTTTCTTCGATAACACTTTCTTCGCTTTTCTTCGTCTTTCTTCGCTTTCTTCTACGTATAAAACTCGTGCTGATACGCAGGGCCTACGAAAGGGGGTTCCGAGGGAACATTGTACCCGGGCCTAGGGGGGCCCGGAAGCAAAAATTTTTTTCTACCATGGTTTTGCAGATTTATTACGTCACATCCTGTGTCCCAACCTTGTGATTCATACTCCGCTCTCGCTTTTCGCTTGATCCGCTATGTTTACAGGCTATTTGGCACGAGGGTACTGGGCAGTTAGGCTAGACTTTAGTTTGCAGTGATGGGCACAGCGGCGCTGTTCACCAGCGGGCGCTATTAGCGCCGCTACTTTTTCGGTAGCGGTAGCGGCAGCGCCGCTGCTTTTTTTCGTCACCAACGACAAGCGGCAGCGCCGCTTTTTTTTAGCCGAAAAAGCGGCAGCGCTTTAGCGCTGTTTTTTAGGCAAACTCTCTGCCGCTGTCGCTACTGCTAATAAACTCCTTCCAAGACTTTTTCAATTCACATTTTCACACGTTACCGTTTGGAGTCTTTACTCTCTGCTTGTTTTCACTCTGCTCTTGTTACCTCGTTATTTCAGTTTAGTAGAACATACAAGATCTTTATGACTTTTTGTCGTTGCTCTTATACGGTATGTATAAGCAGTAGCGTAGCCAGGGGGAGGGCGGGGGGGGGCTCAAGCCCCCCATTGGCTTGTGAAATATGCAAAATCGCACGTTTTTGATGCTTTTGAGGCTGATTTTTGGTGAAAAAATGGAAAACAGCCCCCCCCAAAGAAAATTGGGTGCCGAAGTTGTGAAGTGGATGTCGTGATGCGGTATAAAAAAGCGTTTGAATTTCGGATTTTGGCCAAAAAACCAGTCTCAATTTCGGCGAAGACCTTTTTTTTTTTTGGAGGTCACCTGTTTTTGGGCTGAAAAAAAAGTCTTAATTTCGGTTATTGGCCGAAAAATTAGTCTCAATTTCGGCGAAGACCTTTTTTTTTTGGAGATCACCTGTTTTTGGGCTGAAAAAACGTTTGAATTTCGGTTTTTGGCCGAAAAACCAGTCTCAATTTCGGCAAAGACCTTTTTTCTTTTTTTTTTGGAGATCACCTGTTTTTGGGCGGAATAAACGTTTGACTTTCCGAGCTTTCCGAGAAATTCCGTCTCAATTTTTGGACAAACCGTGTGATACTGATTCAAGACCAATGAAAATTCGGGTCAAGGTCGTTTGCTCTTTTCTCACTCTTTCAAAAAAGCCCCCCCCTTTTCCAAATCCTGGCTACGCGCCTGTGTATAAGCGAGTTTTATCGCACATGGTCCGATTTTTTCTAAATCAAAGTTGAACAAATAATGTGGTCTAGTAGCGGGTCAATTTGAACCGAAAACCGATTTCAATAAAGCCGATTTCGAGCAGTATCTCTAACGAAAATGCAATAACTAGAGTTCGATAAATTGCTAAATACTTGCAGATCGCAAAGACGGTTTTCCGGGATATTTCCTCAAAATGCTAGCATTTAGTACAACAAATGAAGATAATATGTTGGCTATCTGGTCACAGAACACAGTATAGATCGTGCACTGCGAATAGAACAGTACAGTACCTGGCATGGAGCCAGAGTAGTACAGTATGTTTGGGTGACGGGGGCACAAAAACTTGGGCTGGCGGACGCTTACGCAGCCAAGGCCAGACAAATTAGGAATACGGCAGCGATCTGGTGAATATTTTGCTCCAAATCCTGTGCTATCCTTCTTTGGTATGGATTGTGCCCTCAAATTTGGAGGTAAAGACCATAAAAATAAAAAAAGATCTTCATCGTAAAATCTAAGGCTACTTGATTACGTTCACTTGATCTGTTTTGCTGTTTCATAGAAAAAGCGTTTGTGGTGACCTGTTGGGCAAAAGTTTGCTAGTTGTGCTACTACAAAAGTTTACTCTCGCTTGCGGAGCTCAAGCACTAATTTGGGGGACACGGCTCGAAATGCCATCTCCCGTGCATAGGCGTAGCCAGGATTTTTGATTGGGGGGGGGGGCAAACCAAAAATCACATGCAATAAAGTCATCAGAAATTTTCGAAAGAGGAATTTTTGTGGGACAAAGATATCGTAGAATGGAAGATCAGAAGCCGTGGCCTGGTTTGGCACTTAACCGAGAGTTTTCTAAAGGGAGAGGGCTTAAACCAAAAGTTACACATGAAAATATCTAAATTGGGAGACTTGGGTAAGTAAACTAGTTTAATCAAACGTATCACAGACGGGGATGTGGGGACGAAGCCCCTAGTCGCTGGGCAATTTTTTTGGAATTTTTTGGAAAAAAAAGCTATTTTAATGCCATTGGATCACATTTCGCTCGTGTTCAAAACCATTAGAAAGAAGCAGATTATTAACATATGAAAGCCAATTGAAAAAAATTAAATTCTTTCAATTCTCCTTTTACTTATAATTTGGTCGAAAATACGTTTGTAATTTTGCAGTTTGGGGTTAAATTTTTATAAATATTTTAGTAGTAAATAATCCACTCGAAGATTTTCCTTATAGACTTTTGTTTTGACATGAAAATAACCAGTTGTAGGAGTACATGTACGGTTAAGAGGCTCCAGGCCCCTCAATTTAAATTTAATAATTTGTTCAATGAGCATTTTTCATAGATTTTTTTTTTCAAACGCATTTTTTAGCGTAAAAACTAGCGAGGTGGATGGAGGTGAATTGTTACTGAAAACCGTACAATAGATGGTTACGCTTAATTACCATGTTATTACCCGGGCCGGATTTACATTGCGCGGGGCCCCTGGCACTTTAAAGATTTACGCAACATCCTCCTGCCAAACACAAGTGTTGACCAAAAATAAAGTTTTACCATCTGAGCGCAGGGCTCCTAGCACTGGGCCATATGGTAAATCCCGCCCTGTTATTGCACTACGTTTTTAAAAAGGTTAGATGAGAGCCCGAGGTAGCAACTTTTATGATAAAAATCCTTAATTTCAGCCGGGATATACATTTTAATTGATTGGCAAAAATTGCATTTAGAGGGCCCGGGACCCCTGGTCGTCAATGTTATTGTTAATTACTGTTGTACGCAAAAAATGCTAAAAGAAACTAAAACTGACGAAACAATAGTTTTTTTTTGTCACATTTTTATCATAGGTAGCATTTCAATTGGAGGGGGATCGGGCCCCTTGGGCCCCCCTCTGGCTACGCCTATGTCCCGTGGCGCCGGGCCTGAGTAGTTACGTCAATGCGTAGTAAAATAAATTTTGCTACAACAGTTAACAGTAACACTAAGAATTGAATTTATAGTGTTTGAACGAACAAATAGAACCAGGTAATAAACAAGCTTCAAAGACAACTTAGTTATGGAGTTATACTCGTAGAAAAAATACTCAGTGTAACATGAATCGCATTGAGCATCGTTTGTTTAACATGTACGTCATTACTACGTATCTCCTTCGACTTCGTAAACACCAATATCTTAAACGCTCGATCTACTTTTGTGTCAAAGTTAGACGAAATCATCGCTGGGACGTGAATCACCTACCATTTCTACAAAACTCCAAGAAATGTTTTGGAACTCGGTCGATTGGTAAATGTTCCTTTTGGATCTCTACGCGAAGAATTATTTTAGAGGTTGAGGGCCGAGAGTGTGATAAACAGATCGACTACTTCAGAGCTATAAGAGCCGGGACAGAATTGTATAGAAGCTGAATAATGTATGTGATTGTGTTTTAATGGCAAAATCTTAACTTATTTGAGTCGTTATTTCTCATTGCCTTTTGTTTGTGTAGAAAATGCGATAAAGAATTTAACTTCCTAGTGTAACTTCTAAGGGTAACTTCCTAAATAATTTCTAAAGCGCTAGTTTAACCAATCAGCATTTTGAAATGCTTGTTTTTTTGAAAGGAGCATGCCAACAACTAATTGAATGGTGATTTGCTTACTTGTCTACCATTTAAGCCTGCTAATGCCGATTGTAACCTGAACCAATATTTAAAAGCATAGGTGGGCACAAGTCCGTTAATCGTTAATCCGTTAATAACGAAGCTAACTTTTTCATTAACTCGTTAATCCGTTAAAAAGTTTTTTCATGTTAACGGACTAAATTAACTTCCGTTAAGTGCTGTTAACGGACTAAACTAACTTCCGTTAAGTTCTGTTAACTTCCGTTAAGGTTTTTATCGTTAATTTCTTGCAGCTTCGTTGTGCATTTGAACTTGTTTTTATCTTGAAATTAGATTAGACTGTAAAATGTAACTTCCAAGACAAAAAAAGACCGCCATAGCAATAAATATTTCCTTACAATCAGCTCAACAGCGTCAATACGTGTTCTAGAAGCGAGTGAATAAAACGAAATGCAAATTACACGCAAAATGTTAACGGATTAACGGACTTTATTAACTTCCATTAATTAAAGCTGAAAATAACGGATAACGTTAACGGAGGTGTGAAGTTTGTTAACGGACTAGTGCATACCTGTCAACTCTCCCGATTTCGTCTGGAAACTCCCGATTTTGAGGATTTCTCCCGATTACCCGATCTCAACAAAAAATCTCCCGATATCACGATTTAGCTTAAGATTTTTGGAGTTTAAAAATGAATCAGTTTTTTGAAAAATTATTCAATTTCGTTTGCGAATATTTGTTTTTTTCTGAAAGGGAAAGAATACAGTTCGACCCCTGCTTCAACTGATTTGATATTTTTCAAGAGGTTTGATTTGAAAATTAATGCGTGATCTTGCTGTCACGCAACGGGTAACATCAATTCGAATTGTTAAGAATTTACAAATAACAATGGCATGCACAAATTGCAGTCTCTGGTAGCGGTCACTGCAAGTCCTTGCAACCGCGAAGAGCTGAGCTCTTTCAATGGCGTCTGTCGGAGAAAGTATTAGTACTAATAAGCGCAAACGAGATGGTCAGCGAAAGTTGCAAGAAGAGGCAGGTAAAAGCAAAATAAGAAGTATAGCTTCATACAAGTTTTGTGGCTTTATGGGGTGGAAGAAAATAGCTGGTGAACAAATTTTCAGCGATCTTGCTGCATTAATGAAATCGCTCCTGTGCATATCTCACTCAAACGCATCTTGCGAAAGAAGCTTTTCCATGGTGCGGAAGATTATACCCGAAAGCAGAACCAGTTTGCGCAATGACAGTGAGTGCGCGCTTTTAAGTTGCAAATTAAATTGTGACCGCATTGCAGCTGGCTTTAAACTTTCCAAAGTACAGTTGAATGCTGCCAAATAAGCCACACACAAATATAATCAACCCCACAAGAGTTAAACTCAGGCCCGCAAGTACTGTAGAAGCAAATGCTTAAGGTAAGAGTGGGGAGGCGAAAGCTAGTTGAAAGGGGGAGGGGGGCGAAAGCTAGCTAATTAAGATATCACTATACACGTACTACTGATTTTGTCGAGGCCGGGTATAAAAATTTTTTCTGAGGGCATAGGCGTAGCCAGGGGGGGCAGAAGGTCCGGGCCCCCCAATTGGAATGCTACCAATGATAAAAATGTCTCAAAAAAGACTATAATTTCTTCACCTTCAGTTTCTGTTAGCATCTTCGCGTACAACAGTACACGCGTACAATAGTAATTAGCAATAATATTGATCTAGGGGGCCCGAGTCCCCTCAATTTAATTTTTATCAACCAATTTAAATGGATCCCCTACAACAATATTTAAATGGGCCCCCAACAATAACATTGATCCAGGGGGCCCGAGCCCCCTTAATTTTTGCCAACCAATTTAAATAAGCTCCCTACAATAATATTTAAATGGCCCCCAATTTAAATGGGCCCCCAGCAATAATATTGTTTCAGGGGGCTCGGGCCCCTTCAACTTAATGTCTGCCAACCAATTTAAACGTATAACCTGAGTAAAGTTAAGAGTTTTTATCCTAAAAGTTCCTAACTGAGGCCCTCATCTAACCTTTTTATGAACGTAATGCAATAACCAGGGACGGATTTAACATATGGCACAGTGCCAGGGGACCCGCGCTCAGACAGTAAGACTTTATTTTGGTCTTCATCTGCATTTGGCAGGAAAATATTTGCGAAAATTCCAAAGTGCCTGTGGCCCAACTCAATGTAAATCCGGCCCAGGCAATAAAACGATTTGTAGCGTAACTATCTATTGTACATTTTTCAATAACAATTCACCTCCACCTCGCCAGTTTTCATGCAACAAAATACTTTTGAAAACAATTAGCTATAATAAGGGGAATACTCATTGAACAAATTTTTGAATTGAGAGAGCCTGGGCGTATATGTACTCCTACAACTGGTTGTTTTCATAACAAAGCTAGAACCTTAACAATAATCTCTAAGGAAAATATATTCGATTGGATTGTTATCTACTGCTAAAATATTGCAGGAGGCAATGCATTTTACTTCCCTCTACCTGGGCAACATCACTCACAAAATTTAACCCCAAAATGCAAGATTTTAAACATGTTTTGGACTTAAATTGCAAGCAAAAGAAGAACTGAAGAACTTAATTATTTTAATAAGCTTTCAAATATTAAAAATCTACTTCTTTCAAATGGCTCTGAATACGTGCGAAATGTGATCCAATAGTATTAAAATAACTTTTTTTTTCAAAAAATTACGAAAAATTGCCCGGCTGATGGGGGCTTCGCCCCCAAACCCCGTCTGTGGCATAGGCGTAGCCAGGGGGGGCCAGGGGGCCCGGGCCCCCCTCAATCAAAATATCACTAACGACAAAAAGTTATGACAACATAGCCTGGCGATGTTTAGTTGCAGTTTTTTTTCAGTAATTACGCATATAACAGTAATTAACAATAAAATTAATGACAACAAGTGAGTCCCGGGGCCCCCAACTAACAACCAGGGGGCCCTTACTAACAACTAGGGGGCCCTGGAATCCTTAACCGACAACTAAGGGGTCCGAGACCCCTAACTGAAAACCAGGGGGCCCATAACTGACGACCAGGGTCCCCAGGGCCCCTAACTAACAACCAAGGGACCCTAACCAACAACCAGGGGGCCTTTTAACTGACAACCAGGGGGGCCCAGGCCCCTAACCGACAACCAGGGGGCCCCTAAACGACAACCAGGGGGCCCCAGGGCTCCTAATCAACAGCCAGGGGGTCCCGGAGTGCCTAACTGACGACCAGGGGGCCCCGGGGCCCCTAACTCACAACCAAGGAGCCCCAGGGCCCTAACTAACAACCAGGGGGCCCCTAACCAACAACCAGGAGGCTAGGAGTCCCCTAACCGACAACGAAGGGCCCCGGGGCCTTCCTAATTGACGACCAGGGGGCCCCAGGGCCCCTGACCAACAACCAAGGGGTCCTGGAGTCCCTAACTGACGACCACGGGGCCCCGGGGCCCCTAACTCACGACCAGGGAGCCCCAGGGCCCCTAACTAACAACCAGGGGGCCTGGGCTCCAAACCGACAAGCAATGGGCTACGGGGCCTCTAACTGGCAACCAGGGAGCCCAAGGGCCCCTGACTGACGACCAAGGTTCCCGGGCCCCTTAATGCAAATTTTTAACAATTTATATGCAAAACGAGTGAGAAATCTAAGAGTTTTGACCTAAAAGTTGCCACGCCAGGCCCTCGTTTAACGTTATTACAAACTTAATTATTTACTGCTAAAGTATTGCAGGAGGCAATGTTCGTTACTTCCTCCTATAGACCAAATCACTAACAATTAAAATTTTACACCATAATGCAAGATTCTAAGCGTGTTTTGGAATTTAATTGCAAAAAGAGGATTGAACAACTAAATTTTTTCGATTGGCTTTGAAATGTTAAAAATCTAGTTCTTTGAAATGGTTCTGAACTCGTGCGAAATGTGATCCAATGGGATTTAAATAGTTTTTTTTTCCAAAAACTTACAAAAATCGCCCAGCGGCTGGGGGCTTTGCCCCCAGACCCCCATAGCCATCGGCGGCTGGGGGCTCTGCCCCAGACCCCCGTCTCTGATACGTTTGAGTACACTAGCTTACTCAACACGTCTTCCAAGTTAGACTTTTACACTTTTCAACAATTAGTTTTCGCCGTCTTCCTTTACCAAAATCCTGGCAAAGTGCCATCGGGCTACGGCTTCAGATCTTCCATTCTACGATATCTTTGTCCCACAAAAAATTACTTTTTCGAAAATTTCTGATGACGTCATTGCGTGTGATTTGTGGTTTGGGTCCCCCCAATCAAAAATCCTGGCTACGCCTATGGTCTGTGGTACGTTTGAATTACAGTACACTTTTTTACTCAACACACGTTTCACAAATTAGACATTTTGGCATTTTAACTATTGGTTTAAACCTTATCCTTGCACGAGTTCCTAGTTACACGCCAACGCCATGCCACTGCTTCTGATCTTTCATTCGACAATATCTTTGCTCCCACAAAAAAGTGCTCTTTCGGAAATTTCTGAAGATGTCATTGCATGATTTGTGGTTTGCCCCCCCCCCCCCCAATCAAAAATCCTGGCTACGCCATATGTCTGGGGGGTTGCGGGTCTGGTTAAAGTAGACGTGGTTGAATGATATTTCACTTTTATTGTTCAGTATTTTCTGATGCGCTGAATGTAGCATGACTTTTTACGCCATCTGTCAGTGAAGTGTATGAAACAGTACTGATGTTGGGTCGATGGAAAATGACGGTACTGAAAATGCCGGTACTGGAAAATGACAGTACTGCAAATGCCGGTACTGGAAATTGCCGGTACTGGAAATTGCCGGTACTGGAAAATGACGGTACTGGAAAATGCCGGTTCTGGAAATTGACAGTACTGGAAGATGATGGTACTGGAAAATGGCGGTACTGGAAAATGCCGGTACTGGAAAATGGCGGTACTGGAAAATGGCGGTATTGGAAAATACCGGTATTGGAAAATGCCGGTACTGGAAAATGACAGTACTGGAAAGTGACGGTACTGGAAATTGCCGGTACTGGAAAATGACGGTACTGGAAAATGCCGGTTCTGGAAATTGACAGTACTGGAAGATGATGGTACTGGAAAATGGCGGTACTGGAAAATGCCGGTACTGGAAAATGGCGGTACTGGAAAATGGCGGTATTGGAAAATACCGGTATTGGAAAATGCCGGTACTGGAAAATGACAGTACTGGAAAGTGACGGTACTGGAAAATGCCGGAACTGGAAAATGACGGTACTGGAAAATGCTGGTACTGGAAAATGCCGGTACTGGAAAATGCCGGTACTGGAAAATGTCGGTACTGGAAAATGACGGTACTGGAAAATGACGGTACTGGAAAATGGTGGTACTGGAAAATGCTGGTACTGGAAAATGCCGGTACTGAAAATACCGGTGCTGGAAAATGCCGGTACTGGAAACTGCCGGTACTGGAAATTGGCGGTACTGGTAAATGCCGGTACTGGAAAATGCCAGTACCGGAGTGTTGCCATTCAATATTTTGGTAGGCTGTGAATTGGTGTATTATGGAAATAAGCTATAAAAATTTTTGCAGTGAAAAAATCAGCTTGTGTTGGAAATGGACTGAGAGAAATTTGTAATCTGGAGGTAGGCTGAAAGGTACACTGAGTAGGAGGCCTGGAATTAGTAGGCTAAGGGTCGGATGCACCAACTTTGGTTAACTTAACCACCGGTTAGCGTTAACCACCGGTTAGGTAACCGCGAGTTAACTTAACCACAAATCCATATGCACCAACACAATTTCGTGTCTGGTTAGGTAACCAAAAGTTAACCAAGCAAACTGCAGTTAACCACAGGTCAACTATTGTGACTCAGCAAAAACATCATTTTCCGGCAAGTTTAAACTAATTCTTTGATTGAAAAAGAGTGGAATGAAGCAAAAATTGCGATGATTGGCTATTTAGAACACAATTTTTTAGATCGAAACATCGTTTGGGGAAGATTAGCGTACTTTTCGCAGCGTTTCTTCTCAAGAAAAGATTGAAGGTCTGATTTGCACTTTAGGCCTAGTACTGACAGGTGCTAAATAGAACCAACCGTTAACATAAAAAATCAGTGAAAATAAAAAGGATTCGACTTAGCAGTATTCGACTTAGGATTCGGACTTAAAAAGGATTCGACTTAGCACCCAACCCAAACCTAACCCAAACTTTAGCCCTAAACTAATGTTAATCCTAACCCAAACCCTAACGAAAACTAAAAAAAGTACCAGTAAATGAGCAAATAAGCGCTCACTCTCTGCACTCTTAAGGCGGGTTCACGCAGAAGCCGTCAACGTTTACGTCACCGTTCCATCACCGTTCAGCGTTCTACCGTTATTTGGCAGTGACGGTAACCTGAACGTGAGAGGTTCACACTGATCCGTCACGGTTACGTATTACGAAGAACCTGTAACTGGTTGTAATGCTTGCATAGCAGTTTTGTTAATAAACCAATAGGCCTATCAAGTTTGGGTTTTGTAATCAGTAATCACTATACCATCAAACTATGCTTAAAATGAGAGCTACTGATAATATGTGCAGGCTATTTAATGCACTTTATCCTGTGGGGTTAACTTGCTGGTTTTGAAGTGCTTGCCAAAATCATCAACAAACATTTATCAAGTATCAGTGATAATTGTGGAAAAAAGTGATGAGTTTTAACTTTAGTTTTACTTAGTTGTACAGAGGTACTGCTTAAGCAATTTTTTTCATGGTACTGCTGCTGGGTTAAAAAACTGCTGAGATTTTTTGTTGAGTTACAGCTTAAATATTTGTTGAATTTCTATTAAATAATTAAATTTCTTTAACAGTCAAATACTGATATGATCACAGATTTTAAGTCTAGTTTGCAAAAGTAAAAAAATGATTAGTTAGTAATTGCATTTAGAGTACAGGGTGGGCCAAAAGTAGGTATACAGCAATCACAATATAAATACTTTAAATTTCTTTTTACTTCTAATAAGCAGCACATTCCAAAAGACTTCGCATTACTTGCTCAGCACTAGGAACTGTAATACGACTAAAATCAAGTAAAAACCGTAAAGGAAAAAAAAATTTTGAAGCACTTTTGAGCGATGCTGTATACTTACTTATGGCCCACCCTGTATATCATTTAAATTAGATTTGCATGAACAATTTTAAGGTGGTGTAGAACTCAAATTTAAATTTACTGTAAGCATTATGATAGGAATTCAAATAGCCAAATCACTAGATTTTGTTTTTCAGAAATAATCTGTAGAAAGGATATAGGTTGGTACCGTACTGAAGTGGAATTTGAATTTGGCAGATTTGGTTGGTCAATCAGTAGGCTTACTGCAATAGTGAGTAATGTAAGAAGAAGAAGACTTTAAAAAGCTGAGAGTACTGACAGAAATTACTTTAAAAACTGAAAAGCACTGGTAAAACCTACAGAACTAGAAATTTTTATACTCAAAATTGCGGTAAATCAGTGTTTGAGTTTTTTGAAATGTTTCAACTCTCAATATCTGATGTGATTGCAATTTTTGACTAACATCGATAACAACAGTTAGCAGGTCAGAAAGTGAGGAAAAAGATATCTAATGCAGCACGTGCAGTTTATTACCGCATTTATTATCAGAAATCGTCATCGCGCAATCAAATCGAAAATTGCTATTACAGTATGTGTACGCTTAAAGAAATCTATTTTTTGTACGCTACTGTATCGCGAATTGTTTCGGTAACCGATATCATACACTTGTTATCTGTCCTATGGCATACTACTAGTACTAGAACATACAGAATCATAAGTGCAGCAGCACAAAAACCCAACCCAAACCCGTGCGGTCCAGGCTCAGTACCACTATGTACCGTAGGTATGTGTGCACTGTCAGAAATCGATCTCACGTAATCGGCATCTGTTATATTGCGAAGTGATCGTCTACTGTACTGGTAGGCTATCACAAACTGGTACAGCACTAGCATATGCGTGAAGTGTAGTGACAATTGAACTGGACAGAAACTATCACTACTCAATTCTTATGTTTTCTCCACTCCAATTTGATTGTATGGTACTGGTTCGTTGATTTTCTAAAGTAGCTATAACCCCAAACCACATTCAGCTTAAAACAAATAAAGCTCAATCCAATTCAAAACCACAGCCAACTTTGTATGTGCGTTGTACCAACACTGTGTAAGCAAACCAGCCATTTTTTTGGCATCTAGTGATCCACTGCTAAGAATACAAGATGATTCTAACATCATACAATTTCATTTCAGTGACTGTTCAGCGTTCACACAAAACAAACTGCAGAGTAGACAGATACAACAACTACCAGTAGCCTCTACCTGACTATTATATCAACAAATAGATAGGCTTATGAGTTCCTAAAAATAAACAAAAGTTAAGAGTCAATGGTATTGGTAGCTAAGCAATCACTGGTCAGTATTTATATGCATCATGGCAATAATCATGACCACAGACCAGTATCATCATCATCATCATATTTATTTATTTACCAAGTGACGTCATATCACAAGAAAAAAACTGCAACTTCCTCTAGGTCTATCACCAAAGCATCGAAATATGCAATTCCTTTAAAATCAACACACAAACTTGCAGAGTCAAAGCGATATTTAATCACTTGGTGAGGAGACAGCAAAGGACCGAAAGGTCATCTAAATCTACTGCCACCTCACCAAGTTCAGGTTAAAAAAGCAGCTTCTAGATTTTCTCAGTCTGCTACTTTCTATGATAAAAAATTTTATGCAAATTTAAAACAAAGAGTTGCAAAGATATGTACACTTTGTACAGTGTATACACAAAACTCACAGTCAACATGTAAAGAAAATGCAAGGCAACATTAGAATTGTTCTAACTCTAAGCATACTAAAAAAAAAAAAAATACTGTAACTACAGACTGGATAGAAAATAAAATCAATAAAGTTCATAATGCTTATTTATGTTTTATAGAATTTAAAGTGGGCAATTGGAGTGAAAAAAAACCTCCTTGCTTTGTTTTGTATTGTTCGCCAATATGTCATTAGTAGGTACTGGTACAATTTCCAATACCAGTATATATCAACCTTAGTCAGTTTCTGCAAAATTACTTATAGTATCGGTACTGGTACAAAGTACCGGTGCACTACGGTATATGATCATGACTAGGCCTATTGATGATACAGCGTCCAAAATGGTCAAAAGTGGCCACTTTATTTAAATGCAGTGGCTATTTTGCTTCTAGAGGCAAAATAACCACCGTCATTCTGGCAGAATAATCAGCGTCATTCTAGCAGAAAGTGTTGCCGCAAAAAAACAGTAAAAAAAAACTACGTCACAAACATTCAACAGTGTTGCCAACCGCCAAATATCAAATGATTCATTACATCATAATTGAAAACTTAATCATCAAACAGGATCATATGAAAAAAAACCGATGTTGCCAAAAAAAAAATCTCAAAAAAACTGAAACAGAAAACAAAACTGGTTTGAAAAAATTTTTCATTTTTTTCCCATTTAACTTTCCGACGCGCCCCAAGCTTCGGATTTGGGTGCAATCGGTAGCCCGCGGGCCCCTCTACCAGACCCAAGTCTAAAAAAGGGTACCTTTTCAACGGGGGCCCTAGCAGAATGGTTTAAAGGAGGCCATCAATTTTGGGCGAAAAACGCCATTTTGGGGGCAAAATTTCAATTTTTTTCCATTTAACTTTCCGACGCGCCCCTAGCTTCGGGTTTGGGTGCAATCGGTAGCCCGCGGGCCCCTCTACCAGACCCAAGTCTAAAAAAGGGTACCTTTTCAACGGGGGCCCCAGCAGAATGGTTTAAAGGAGGCCAACGCGTTCTGTTTTTTTTTTCATTGAAGTTGCAGTAAGTTATTTTTACTTCTTTAGTTTTCTTTGCATTTTTCATGAAGCAAAATGCCAAATGTAACGTGTTTTTCAGATGCTGGTACTTTTTGCTTCCCATTATTTTGTGGTGTGTTTGCTTAATTTAACTCGTATTTGTTTCAAACATTTTATGTTTGTGATGTTTAAATTTGTTATATTTGGTGTTTTGCAATTACGTCATTTGATACGTCTCAAATTGCCTGATTTTTTGATGATTGTTACTTTTTGTTTAACAATTCTTATTTTGTTTTTGTTTTGGCATTTGTTTAGCTTCAGCATTATTTTGTCTTATGCCGATATTTTTTTTCCGGTGGTGGTTCGATATCAATATTTTGGTTTTGAATTTTTTACTTATATTTTATTCGTATTCGTTAATACTACGTTTTAGCTCAATCTTAGTTGAATAACAAAATTGCAGTTTTAAAAAATATTCGATATCAGTTTTGATCATGTTTAATCTTTATATTCTAACAATATTTGAAGCTTTTCGCATTCAATAGATTGAGTGTTGAGTTATTTGTGCAGTATACGAGCAAATGCGCTGAATGAAGTAAAATCAAGGATACTTGGACAACGAAGGGATGCAACGACTTTTTCACGCTTAACATTAAAAGTGCTAAGCATTCGAGATGTACTTTTGGAATGGTGTTCTCTTTCAATTTTGTTTTAATACGTGATTACTGCACCCAGTCAGCTTGGATGGATTTCCTAATGCTGGAACTTAGTTCGATCCTTTCTTTTGAATAATGGAATTATAATCTAACTGCTTTTGTGAAATAATCGGATTTCACCAATAGTTGCCATTAATCCGGTTATTGTACAAATATCATTTACAGCAAAAGGACTGAACAAAAATAAAAAACAAGCTGACAGATCGATGATACCCTGCAAAATTTGCGCACTTTGTGGGAGATAGAGAAAAGCGCGCATCCATGGTTAATACTAGTGATACAGTCATTATAACCAATGACAAAAATTGCACGGAAACAAACGTTGGGTTGCAACTAACTTGGGATCTATGTTGCTTTCTGTACAATATTCTACCAGCAAAACGTGGGACAAGCATTTTCAACTTTTTCTGCAAGGCGGACACAACACAGACACGTCTGGTAAACTTAGCTCAACACTGAGAATGAACAACGAGAGGACGAAGCTGCCCTGGTCCACCAGTACTACAATGAACATCATAATATAATCCGGACTACCACAAAACCTGACTTGCATATTGCTATGATACTGTACAATTTGTAGAAAAAGTGCACCCGAGCCACTTGGACATTAGTGAAAATTTTTGATCATCACCAAAATCAAAGCTAAACTGAACATAAATAACACCTTTATGCTTAAATTCAAATAACACCGTCAATTTGGAATCTAACCCGGTTTCGGTGCTGTTTTGAATTGTAATGCTTTTTTCTCCGCTGGCCTTGTATTGCTTTTTAACTTTTGGTTTAAGTCCTTTCCTTTCAGCAAACTTCTGGGTTACTGCCAAACCACGTCGCGACTTTTGATTTTCTATTCTACGATATCTTTGTCCCACAAAAAACTTCTCTTTTCGAAAATTTCTGATGACGTCATTGCATGTAATTTGTGGTTTGCTCCCCCCCCCATTAAAAATCCTGGCTACGCCTATGCCCAATGCTAGAACTAGTTTGTATTTTTGCTTTTTACACATCCTTTATCCGCTACAATTAAATAATTTAATTGGTTTCGAGTACAAAGTTGCATTAAAAATATAACGCTAAATCGAATTTGAACCGACATGCAAGAGTTTTTTGGTGTTCACGCTTGAAAAAGATATTGTTGGAAAGCTGAAAAAATTTCTTCACAAAAAAATAACTTTTCATTAAAAAATGCCGGAACAAAAGAAATTAAGAAGCGAAAGAATTTATTCCAATAGCACGAAAAACTGTTTGCAAAAGTGACTTACAAAAAAACGCACAAAGAAAGAAACTTCAATTTATGAAATTAAATCAAACTTTTATTATACTCGCTGTGTTACGCCGCAGCGTGTAACGAGTTGGCGGGGCCCATTTCCGCTTAATTTCGCCCGGGCAACACAGCTTCTTTCGAAGAAATGTTGCATCGGAGCGAGCCGTAGGCAACACTGTGTCCGATTTGATCGGCCCGAATTCTAAACCTCAGACCTTCCGCTCCAGAGACAAACGCGTGACTGCCCGACCAACTGGCCGGTTAACTTCTATTTATAATTATAATACCGCAGATGAAGCAAAAAGAGAAAAAGGATAACACTTTTACGACACCTTTTTTTTTGAAAAATTATAAAAACCTTATATATGAATCTCAAATTTTGGGCATATAATTATCTTGTCCAGGAAATTCGACACAGTTGCTTAAAATTTCTTATTTTTGAGTGAAAAAGCAATTGAATAACTTCAATTCAAAATTTGCAAGAAAAAAAATGACGTCAAAACTTACGAGAATGCATCTGTCAAGAGATTTTCGCGCTTGGCAAATTGAATCCAGAACGGCAATATACTGTAAAAGAACACCTATCATGTCACTCAGAGATACTTCACAAAAATAAGCAACTGAATTTTAAATTGGCTTAGGAGATAAGCGATATTTTCAATTTTTTGTGTCTGTTGTAGCATTGGATCTATTTGGGTTCTGAAATCTAAAATTTTCTACTATTTAGAATAAAAAGTTTATGGAGAAAAGACTAATAATTCCAAAAAAAGAATAATAGGACAGAACCAGAAAGAAATGAAAAAAGATAATCTTCCTTAAGATAAAGTTTGCGAGGTGATTTGATGTTTGAAGTTTGTAAGGTGACGTTCAAAGTGTACAAATTGCTTTTTTACAAAAACGGCAATTACTGTACATCGCATCGCACGCTTTTTTTCCAAAAAACCGCATCGAAACCCGCGAAAAACCCGCATCCGTTATCGCACCATAGAATTTGAAAAATAAAAACCTGCAATTTTTACGATTAATCTGATTTTAATCATTATTTTTGTTGATTTGTTCTATTTCGTCATAAGTAACATTTTGGGCAGAAGTTTGAGAATATTCTAGCATTTGTTGCGTCACAATTACAATACTTGTTAAAATAAAATCTTTCTCTGACTGAGTTTCAATTTATAGAATAGATCACAAACTTTAATTTCAAAGGTCATTGATGCGATTGCAATACTTAGTTCACTCGTTTCCTGTCTGGTTTTGGGTATCAAAATAACAGCAACAAAACAAATTTAGCAGTTTTTTTTGGCAATTTTTTTAAAGTTAAAATCAAGCGTATTTGATTTTGATCCAGCATTTTCTAGTGTACATTTTTACCATTTCTTTTTTTTTTTTTTTTTGGATCTAGCATTTATGCGATTTATGATTGAATAAATTCTTCAAACTTGAAAGTTTAATTTTTTCTAATCTTTAGCATGTGTAATTGTGTATAGTTAAATTGTAAGGCTTGAAATCTAAATTCGTAAAAAATGACCTTTACTAGTGGCGGCCGTTAGTGCATTTATAGGATATTTTGCGGTCGGTAGTAGTGAAAAGATTCTTTGGACTTTGTTGCTTACATTGTTTACATTGAGTATACAGTAGAAGTCTTAGCAGCGGCTCTATGAAAAAACATGAATTTCAAAATTGTCTTAAATGAAATATTCAAAATTTTACAACCAAAACTATATGTAATTGGTTTTTCAATGCAAGGCTCTGCTGAGCATAATAAAAACATTTATTTCAGACTAAAGGCAGTCCATATGAAAAATATTTACACATGACAAACGAAACACACAAAAAAATACTCTCCAAAAAGCAAGCAGTTCAAAAGGCACTAACACTTAGCATACAAGCGCTCTTTCAATGATTTAAACTACTCAGAATCGTAAAAAGCATCAGAATTCATAAGGTTCACACAGAGTTGTAAACGGGCCGACTAGTTCAGACCCGAACCCGGCCCGAACCCGAAACTATAAACCCGAACCCGAAAGCTATTTTGAAGCCCAAATCATGCCCGAAAAAGCCCGAAAGTTAGATTAGGTCTGAAAAATCTAGCAATTTTGCAAGGTTATTTTAACTATATTTTTGTGCACAAGACAGAAAGTAGGTTTCAGGCCTGAAATAAGCCCGAAAATTTTGTCCACTTTAGGCCCGAACCCGGCACGAGCCCGACCCGAAAAGCCCGGCCCGACTTACAACTCTGGGTTCACAACAGTGGCGGCTCGTGCCGGTTTGAAACGGTAGGGCTGCAAATGTTTTTGTTTGGTAATATTGCACAGAGCTTATTTTTTGTCTTTCGTACGAATCTACGAAATTAAACTATTTTCGGTTGGCGTAGGCCTACCTCTAAACTTTTTGCTTTATTTTAACTTATTGTTGCGTTTGCTACGGTTCTTTGTTACGGTAACATGACTGTAGTGCTTCTTTACGAATAAGTCTGAAATTGTTGATGGGAAGGTCCAGAGAATCAAACCCAGAACGAAGAAGTACAAAATGACTATTAAGTGGAAACAGTTCATTAATGATGAAACATGGAGTGTATTCCCAAAAACAGTCAATAATTCTTAAAAAATACCAAAAGTTATTCAAAATTTCACAAAATGACAAAACCGATCCCTGGCGATGGTCCTTTGAGGCCGGGATCGGTTTTGTCATTTTGTGGAATTTTGAATAAATTTTGGTATTTTTTAGAAATTATTGACTGGTTTTGGGAATGCACTCCATGTTTCATCATTAGTCAGAAATTATGATCATTTTTGGCTAAACTTCACTAATGCACGCAAAACAAGAAAAGCAGTAATAGGCATTGTACTGAACATTGAAAATGCATACACATATAACAAAACAGAGATGAAACCGGTTAGGATTTTCTCGACCCGACCCGACAGGTAAATTTTAAAATCATTGCCGCTTGACCGGCCCGGTCGACCGTTTTTTTACAGAAGGTTTTTGTTCACTGTTCAATATATCTAATGAAAAATTTTCAAAAGGGAAGGGCATGGGCGAGTTGTTAAAGTTTGTGACTTTGGACGGGGATCTCAGAAAAAAAACGCAAAAAACTTTTTCGTTTTTTGCAAAAATGACTCAATTTTAAGACCTTTTTTGGTTAAGTTTCGGTTTGAATGACCTGTTTTGAGCAGCACAAAACATGCACAAAATAAGCAAAAAAAGCACTGGAGGGCACAAGCTAAATTATTAGACGTTCTTTCTAATGATATTTTGCAAAAAGCCAAAAAATGAAGTTACAATTTTTTTAGCTATTGGTGACAGATATTTGCAATTTGCCGAGCAGCAAACACTAAACTTTTTTTCGGCAGTGCTGCCTTTGCAGTTACAAAAAGATAAATGAGAAAAAAATAACAGCAGAAGATAGGTAACAGTAAAAAAACATATGAACATCACAATACTTTTTCTTTATACCCAAAAACATTAAAATGATGAAACAATAACATTTATGTAATATTGAAAAATTATGTCACTAACAGCGCGAAAAATATTAATAATATTCATGACAACTAGCTGCTTCACTAACAGTTTGAGAAAGTATGAAAAGGATCTATTGCAAAACATCATGTACTGGAAAAGGTTTTTAGCTCCACATAGGTTTATATACGGACGGAATAATTAATATAAATCTCTGTGGAGCTAAAAACCTTTCCAGTACATAATGTTTTGCAATAGATCCTTTTCATACTTTCTCAAACTGTTAGTGAAGCAGCTAGTTGTCATGAATATTATTAATATTTTTCACGCTGTTAGTGACATAATTTTTCACTGTTCCTTTTTTCATGCTGTTAGTGACATATCTTTCAATATATGTATAATGTTATTGTTTCATCATTTTAATGTTTTTGGGTATAATAGAAAAAGTATTGTGATGTTCGTATGTTTTTACTGTTACCTATCTTCCGCTGTTATTTTTTTCTCCTTTATCTTTTTGTAACTGCAAAGGCAGCACTGCCGAAAATTGTTCTGATGAAGCGTACCGGTTTGGGAAGCGAAACGTCAAACCAATAAATAAACTCATCGGTAGTACGAAGTGGTTATGAATAACTATCCCGATGAACGCAACGCGTCCGTTATTTTCATTGACAACACTAAACTGTTATGACATTGGCTAGAAAACATTCAAAATATAATGTGCCCCAGCAGTTTGTAGAAATGCTGCTACTTCAGAACAAGCCATGGCTAGTTAGATATAAAAAAATAAGCGCTATGTCTTTCTTGCCCACTGTAGAGTGTGGTAAATTTAAGTTGAAAAAAGCTTTTCAAAGCGGCAAGATTTTAGCATGTAGTAAAAATCTGAAATCTGCGCCACTAACTTCTACTCTTAAGCTGATTAAAATGGTGCCAAATTCCAGGTAGTGCAAGCCTCTTCCACATGCATGCTTTATTAGAATCTGATTACGCGATTTTAACGCATATTTTGCACTTTTTTGCTTTGTGCCGTGGCCTATAGTCGGGAGGCATGGCGCAATACTCCCACCCTAATTACGTCCCTGGATGTGCATTACTTAATGGTCACAGCATATTAGTCACAGCTTGAAACCATTCAACAAGTGTTTTCGAAAGGTGTGGTTTGTTAATACTGATTTTTTATAAAAAATTTTTAGTTATGATAAAATATATCAGTATATTTCGGTTGGTGCTTAGATGTCTTTTAGTTGCCAGAAAGGAGAATTCGACCGGTTTTTCAACCGGCTTGACCGGCCGGTCGAAGAATCTCGACCCGACCGGCAACCCGACCGGCCGGTCATAGCCGTAGGAGGCGGGGGGGCAGGGGGGGCGGTCGCCCCCCCATTCGGTTCAAAACGTCGAAAATCGTCGAAAATTCGGGCAAATGGTCTATTTATTTGGGCAAATAGTGTGGATATTTGGGCACACCATTGCCAAAATACTGTCTCAGTTTCGGTGAAGACCATTTTTTTTTTTGGAGAGCACCTCAATTTGGGCAGAAAAAACCGTCTCAATTTTGACAGAGAAACGCAATGCATCAAGTCATTTTTCGGGCAAAACTTTGCTGCCCCCCCAAATCATTTTGAGCTCCTACGGTCATGCGGCCGGTCGACCCGACCGGTTTCCATCTCTGTAACAAAATAACAATATAAAATAAAACCACTCTAAACAACCGCAATTCGGTTATTTCAATTAGAATGCAAATCACATAAATTTCTTTTGAATGCTTGTAGTGCAGATTTGTAAACCGGCCGACTGTACAGGCCCGAATTCGAAAGCATATAATCCCAAACCTGGCCCGAACCAGAAAAATGATTTGAAGCCAAAAACAGACACGAAAGACCCAGAAAGTGAGTTAAGTTTCGTCTAAAACCGGACGGCTTATTCTGGAGCCGCAGGTTTCAATACGAACTAGCAGAAAAATTTTGCTACAAACCAAATCAAACCTCTTTAGTTTAAGTTTCCGCCAGGTTTTACATCAAATCTCACAAGAAACCAATTTGTAGTTGAGGCCGGCACTAGTTGTGCGGCCAGCTCAAAGTCATTGTGGCCCATTCCTCAAAAAGTTTGGGCGTTCCTGGTCTAAAAATATATACGTGTTTGTTGTTATGCGGATAAAATAAAGTTACTTATTGCTGATTTATCATGACGCTATAATAATTGAGTAGAAATAATCGTATTGATGCTTAAAGGCGGTGAATCATCCAGCCAATTCCAGTGGTTTACAATAGCTAAAATTGAACTATAATTTTTGATATTTTTTTGTTTTAATTTTGGGACTGCGGTTGCAAAGATATTCAACAAATACAAAAAGATGTCCCCCCGAAAAAAGTTTTTGGAAACTCTGAGTTTTGTTCTTCCCGCCAAAACCACAGTAGGCCTAATGGTTTAGAGAACTGTGGTAGGCCTAATAGTTTAGAGATAGTTTATTTCTAAATGGTTTATTTCTAAATAACTTAGGCCTAACTATCTCTAAACTATTAGACCTAATAATTATTAGAGATAGTTAGGCCTAATAGTTTAATAAGATTACAGTGGGCTTAATAGTTTAGAGAACTGTGGTTTTGGCGGGAAAATCAAAGCTCAGAGTTTCCAAAAACTTTTTTCGGGGGAACATCTTTTTGTATTTGTAGAATATCTTTGCAAACGCAGCCACAAAATCAAAAAAAAATATTAAAAATTATTGTTCAATTTTAGCTATTGTAAATCACCGGAATTGGCTGGATGATTCACCGCCTTTAAATGAAGTCGCCATTTTGCGTTGCGAAGTTATTTTAATTACGCTTCATAGCACCAAAAAGTCTAAAATTCAAGGGTAGTACGAATATCAAGCCTACATTTAGTCAATTTTAAGTCGTAACGCGACTCGAAAAGCCTTGCCCGACTTACAACTCTGTTGTAGCGACGTCGTGTAGCTACACTTATTTGTTTATAAGAACAATTTTATACGAACACTAGGCACACTTTTGCTCAAAATTTAAAAACAAATTTATAACAATGTCAGCCTGAGCAATAAAAAAATAAATTAAAAACAAACCAACGAGAACAAATTTCAAATCTAAAAAGAAACTAAAATTCTGTACTGATTCAAAACGATGGAATTTTAGTGATTTTCCAGTTTGCAAGCAAAACTGCAACGATTCCGAGATTATAAAGTGCTGTGTTGCTCATTGCGCAGGCATTTGAGAAAACTTTTGGCGGTCGTTCAAATCGAAAAAACTCACTTTTTTGCTTTTACAATTTTACGATGCTACAAAATCAGGAAAAAAGCGTTTACTCTAGCTGACAGAGCATTCGAAATCAAACAGTTTTACAAACATGCAGGAGTGCCGATCTTTGTTGAGCACTGGAGGGGAGATAATTTGCAATTTTACCCCAATTTTGACTTATTTTCAACATTGGGGGGGATGAACCTCGACCACGATTTTATTCGGGTGAGCAAATTAAGTGAAGAGCAAAACAAAAAAAAGGTCTTCATCAAAAATGGAACACTTTTTTCCCCGAAATCAACTGAAGACCTGCGCTCAGATGCACACCAGAGTGAAATTATTGAAGGATATGCAGACGAAGACCATACTCAAATTATTGGGGGGATACAGTCAAATTACTGGGGGGATATATCCCCCCAATTGCCCAGGTTTTGGCACCCCTGCCTGCACTTGTCAGCCCGTTTGCATTTCTGATAGGCCACTTTGCGTTACGAAATTTTGAAACATCAGAAAAGGATAACTTATTTTTTTAGAAATTTGCAAATTCATCCTTTTTTGATATTACAAAATTTTAAAACGTAGAGTTGGTACGGAACTTAACGAATTAAATGTATTATTGCGAATAAAGAAAATAATGGAACAAGGTTTAGAGCACATCTTTATTATCTCAAAAAGTTTTTGTTTTTTTAATAAAGCCGATTTCGAGTAGTATTTCAGTAAGTATCTGGGGCGAAGCCCAAACACAAGCATTTTTTTTTTCAAATACAGTCAACTCTCGATATAACTTACCTTTGATATAACGAACTGCACGATATAACGAACCAATTCAAAAGTCCCGATTTTTTTTCTATCTTAAACAGGCAATGCGAAAACCATATTTAAAACAGGCAATGCGAAAACGTTGTGCTCCCACATGATAGCCTAGGAACCTGCAACCTGCAGCCTATGGATTACTAGTACCCTGCTCTACTACTTGAGATAGCAGCTAGAGAGCGCGCGCTTCAATTTCAATTTAATAATTTTTCACTGACCAAAGCATGTACATACAAATGCATATCTTATTCAAATGATAAATAATTAAAATCAATGAAGTGACTGGTGACTATGCGAAGGGACCGTTAAGTCTTTGAGTCAACAATCGCTCTGTGTAGCCATAACCTTTCATGGTATTACAGTTTTTCGAATTACACTAAACCAAGTTTGATGTACTGTATATGAAAATTAAGCTTTGGATTGACAAAACACAAACAGCAGAAAAGAGAATTAAACTTTACACCTAGATAAAAGTTTAACTAGAGTGGAACCATGGTGAAACTACAGAACACATGACTCAGGGTGAAATGAAACTCTGATCAATGCAAAGTATATTGATATAATGCGTCAAGTTATGACGTTAAGAATAGTTTTTTGGATTCTTTTTAAATTTTTGTAAAATGAAGGTCTCTTATTTTCTTTGCTAAAATGTTCATAGCTTCGATGCTGTTCGTCTGTTACTTGTCAAGAAGAATTGTCAGAATGGAGATCGCAGGAAAAGGAGCAGCTATTTATCGGCAAAAGCGGAGCCGTGATTGGCTGAAAAAAGACCAATGAGAGAACGTCATTAGTGCACAATCTTTAAGCTTTTCACGATTTCTTTTTGTCGGCAGAGGGCAGGCTTAGAAGTTTTGATAAAAGTGGCTTCAAGAGCCGATAGATGAAAAGGAGAGCGGCATTGGGCAAGAATAAAGAATCTACTGCCATCATAATGTTGAGCACAGGTAGGATTTTGTAAAAAATGAAGTCCAATGGCTGAATCAGAAGCAAGGTACTGGGTATTTGTCTGGGTGGAAGATTTACGCCAACGTGCAGGAAGTAAGCGTTTCGGGGAAGAAGAACAAGAACGAATAGATTTGAGGACATGTCCATCGTCTGTGATACGTATAATAAGTTACACTAGTTTTCTCATCACGAGCCTCAATTTAAACGTTTTTAATAAAAAGAATTAACTTTGGGTTCAAGTTCTCTCGCTTAGCAAAATCCCGGTTACGCGCAGCCCAAGCACCGGGTTCTGATCCCAATTCTACGGTATCTTTGACCCAAAAAAAGTTTTTTTCGAAAATTTCTGATGGCGTACTCATTGCATATTTGGGCTCCCCTCCCCCCAATCAAAAATCCTGGCTACGCCTATGTTCAAGTTTATCAAAAACATTAAGCTTTGTTAAAATCAAATTTGCAATTAATTCAGTATGGATACTTTCAAAGGACATAGTACCTTAATCTTCCTTCACAAATACTGTATTTGCAAAAAAATCAGTTTTAGTTTTATGAAAGCTTCGTACTTTTGTCAAGTTATTTGAGGTGCCCAACAGTTTTTCCAAGCATCATCAAAATCGAAATACTGATATTTTTAAAAAAGTCACCAATTTTTTTATTATTTTGGAGCTTCATCTCATCCTCTGCCCAAAAGCTTGTTCAACTTATTTGAAAGTATAATCAAAAATATTACTTTATTTTCACAATGCTATTTTTCATATTATTCTTTCGACATTTTACTGGTCAAAAAAGACCGATTTCAATGATCTTGTCAAGTGAAATACCGCGTTAAAATATCTTCAGTTTTGTTGTGTACGGTAGGTAGCCTAGCAAGTTCAGGTTAATGAAATAAAATCAAAGCTTGAATATACGTGCATGTTAAGGTTTCCAATTGCCTGGTTTTGAAAGAAATTCGAAATCGGGAAATGTTTTACTTCATCCCGGGATCCCGGAAAAAACGGGATTATCCCATTTGCATTGTTTTACAGCAATACAATAAACAAGAAACGTACAAACAACAAATGCATCAAGTTTGGCACTAATAGACTCACGAATGAACTTACTCTTGCCTATAGCATTGATAAAAAAAAATATCTACAGCTGCAAGTTAAGAGGCAATACTTTGCAAACATTCCTTTTTACCTCCCAGAAATGACCTAATCGATTTCAGGTTAATTTTTGCTTTCTTCGAAGAACAAGGTTGATCTTCTGCGCTTTCTAAGCTAAGTTAGTGCTTGCTTTTCAAATGTCAAAAAAGACCACCAGTCAAACTACCTTTACGCGATATTGTTTTTGAGCAATGAGAGCAAAGTAGCACTATCATTACCGTCACCATGAGTAAAATATTTCCAAACTTTGAATGATTTATGTATTCCATAACTGACACAAATGTTTACCTACCTGCTCTTAATCGGGCAATGTGTATAATAAGCTGGCTCAAACTACTTTTCCCAGCAATCAACGCCAAACAGTTCAAAAATTGTTGCTAAGGTAAGTAAGTATTGCGTTGCCACAGTGCGAATGAACATGATCAATTATAATGCTATACAAAAATAATTGCAAAATTTTCTTTACTCGAGTTTCATGAGGATATTAGCTGACAAAACTGGGAATTTTTATTTAAAAAACCGGGAAGCGGAAAATCAAAAAAGTCACGAAATTTCGGGAATTCCCGAAACCGGGATCCCGATTCGCAAACCCTAGTACATGTATTTGCAATAAATACAGAAAAATAAGCTGCGTTTACAAATTGGAACCTGACCACAACGCGAAAAAATTTAATTCGCTGTTCCGTAAAAATTTTACTTTTCATTCAACTTTACATGTCTTCCAGTCAAATTTAACGTCTTCTGCTATTAAATGGCGTCATCAATGACGTCATTGACCTTAATGTGCGTGAAGATTGAAGCATGTTACGATTTAGTGCTAGTATTGACATTATTATGTATGAATCAACATTAAGCTGAACATTAATACCTTTTTCTCGATTTTGACCACCAGGTAGAAATAAAAAACAATTAGGTTAAACAGGGGCACGTGAATCAAATGTCCCAAGGATGTCATATTCACATCAAGAAGACTATATTAAAATAAGTTCAGAATAGTCAAACATTTTAGGCGTTCCAAAATTTAAATTTTATTATTATTTTGCCAAGATCAAAAATAGATCTTGACTTAAAGGCGGTGAATCATCCAGCCAATTTTGGTGGTTTACAATAGCTAAAATTGAACTATATTTTTTGATATTTTTGTTTTGATTTTGAGGCTGCGTTTGCAAAGATATTCAACAAATACAAAAAGATGTCCCCCCGAAAAAAAATTTTTGGAAACTTTGAGTTTTGATCTTCCCGCCAAAACCACAGTTTTCTAAACTATTAGGCCTACTGTAATCTTATTAAACTATAAGGCCTAACTATCTCTAAACTATTAGGCCTAATAGTTTAGAGATAGTTAGGCCTAATTATGCCTAAACTATTTAGAAATAAACTATCTCTAAACTATTAGGCCTACCACAGTTCTCTAAACCATTAAGCTTACTGTGGTGTTGGCGGGAAGTACAGAACTCAGAGTTTCCAGAAACTTTTTTCGGGGTACATCTTTTTGTATTTGTTGAATATCTTTGCAACCGCAGTCCTAAAATTAAAACAAAAAAAAAAAAAAAATTATAGTTCAATTTTAGCTATTGTAAACCACTGGAATTGGCTGGATGATTCATCGCCTTCAATAGGAAATAAGTTAATGAAATTGATCCTTTGTTTCAACAAAGAGCCATTAGAACAGTTTTATTATCATTGACGTCATCATTAAATTCTGACGTCACCAGTAACTTATTCATAAAAATGAATTAGTTAATGAATCATTGCATAATCTCTATCGAATACAAAAAGAAACGTTTAGATGCTAAATTATACGTTTTTTGACATATTAATCCAGCCGAATGTGGAAAATGACGTCATCAAAGAAAAAACACGTTTAGCATAATCAGATTTTGTAGACTTTAATAATTAGTAACCCTAATCCTATTGAAAATCGTTGAAAAATCGTTTGTTGCAATTTTTTAGGGGCTGAACAATAAATGCACTCGACTAATAGCTAAAAGCGAAAAATTATTTTTGAAAAGCTTTGTTCTCGTTTTGGGATGGTAGTTGCAAAGATCTTCATCAAATATAAAAAGATATTCTCACAAAAGGCTTTTGAAAACCCTATATCTGTTTTCTCAGCCTGAATTTTCAGGACAAAAAGAAACTAAATGTAATTTACCCTTCCAGTAACATCATATGACCTATCTAATTTTGGTAAACCCTCCTTTTTCTGGAAATTCAGGCTGGGAGAATAAATACAGGGCTCCAAAAACTTTTTCAGGGGGAAATCTTTTAGTATTTGTTGAATAACTTTGTAACCGCATCCACAAAATGAAAAAGAAAATTTCAAAAGTTATATTTAAATTTTGACTAACCTGAATTAGCTGGTTTGTTTCATTCTTTTTAAAATGGAAGTTTATCAGCAGTAGAACATTAAGAATCATATTTTTGGGTTCTATCTAACTGTATGTTGTGCTTTACCGTTTTCGTTTTTGTTCGTGCACCTTTAATTTTTATGTTTTGTGTATTTGTTGAGCAAAGAATAATCAATAAAAACCCGGATCGACTGACTCAAAACTCTAAAATTAAAAATGTTTCCGTTTGCCAAATCGCTGCAAAAAAAAAAAAGAACTCCCAATCCCCGAATTAATGGCAACTATTGGTGAAATCCGATTATTTCACAAAAGTAATTAGATTATAATTCCATTATTCAAAAGAAAGGATCGAACTAAGTTCCAGCATTAGGAAATCCATCCAAGCTGACTGGGTGCAGTAATCAAGTATTAAAACAAAATTGAAAGAGAACACCATTCCAAAAGTACATCTCGAATGCTTAGCACTTTTAATGTTAAGCGTGAAAAAGTCGTTGCATCCCTTCGTTGTCCAAGTATCCTTGATTTTACTTCATTCAGCGCATTTGCTCGTATACTGCACAAATAACTCAACACTCAATCTATTGAATGCGAAAAGCTTCAAATATTGTTAGAATATAAAGATTAAACATGATCAAAACTGATATCGAATATTTTTTAAAACTGCAATTTTGTTATTCAACTAAGATTGAGCTAAAACGTAGTATTAACGAATACGAATAAAATATAAGTAAAAAATTCAAAACTATTGATATCGAACCACCACCGGAAAAAAAATATCGGCATAAGACAAAGTAGTGCTGAAGCTAAACAAATGCCAAAACAAAAACAAAATAAGAATTGTTAAACAAAAAGTAAAAACCATCAAAAAATCAGGCAATTTGAGACGTATCAAATGACGTAATTGCAAAACACCACATATAACAAATTTAAACATCACAAACATAAAATGTTTGAAACAAATACGAGTTAAATTAAGCAAACACACCACAAAATAATGGGAAGCAAAAAGTACCAGCATCTGAAAAACACGTTACATTTGGCATTTTGCTTCATGAAAAATGCAAAGAAAACTAAAGAAGTAAAAATAACTTACTGCAACTTCAATGAAAAAAAAAACAGAACGCGTTGGCCTCCTTTAAACCATTCTGCTGGGGCCCCCGTTGAAAAGGTACCCTTTTTTAGACTTGGGTCTGGTAGAGGGGCCCGCGGGCTACCGATTGCACCCAAACCCGAAGCTAGGGGCGCGTCGGAAAGTTAAATGGAAAAAAATTGAAATTTTGCCCCCAAAATGGCGTTTTTCGCCCAAAATTGATGGCCTCCTTTAAACCAATCTGCTGGGGCCCCCGTTGAAAAGGTACCCTTTTTTAGACTTGGGTCTGGTAGAGGGGCCCGCGGGCTACCGATTGCACCCAAATCCGAAGCTCGGGGCGCGTCGGAAAGTTAAATGGGAAAAAAATGAAAAATTTTTTCAAACCAATTTTGTTTTCTGTTTCAGTTTTTTTGAGATTTTTTTTTTGGCAACATCGGTTTTTTTCATATGATCCTGTTTGATGATTAAGTTTTCAATTATGACGTAATGACTCATTTGATATTTGGCGGTTGGCAACACTGTTGAATGTTTGTGACCATAGGTGGGCAGTATCGCGGTACTAAAGTACCGCGGTACCGGTACCGCGGTACTTTTTTGGTACCGGTACCGTCGGTACTTTTGTGGTACCGGTACCGCCAAAAAATAGCAAAGTACCGCGGTACCGTTCCGGTACTTTAGTTTTTTTTATTTTTTAGTACGGATTTTAAGAACGTACCATTAAAAACTTGAAACGTTGTAAAAGTGCTTGCAAATAAATTGGATAAACAACCAATCTTTTTTCTTAATTTAGTGTTTAATTGTTATCTTACTCGCTACTACCACCGCAGGGACTTAGCGTTTGCAGTTTGCTGGCCGATTTGAAAAATTGACGTTTTCTTGCAATGGCAAAATAATGTATTACCAGTATTCATGCACCGGCGAAACAAAACCAAAATCGCTAAGAAAAAATTGTAAGAGACGACTTACACAATGAATACTCATCACATCAGGCGTGAATACAATAGCGTAGCCAGGGGGCGCGGGGTGATTATAGCCCCCCCATTGGCCTGCCGACCAAAATGCAGAATAAGAAAAATACTACGTTGTTAGCACTTCTGATACTGTCTTTTGCTCTAGAATAGATTCAAAAAATTATTTAAAGCATATTTTGAAATGTTTATTGAAGGGGGGAGGGAGCTAATTTGTCAAAAATAAAACTTATAAATCAGAAAAAAGACTATAAAGAATAGCCGAGAATTGGTAATCAAATTTGATCGCTTTTTGAAAAATGCTCAACAACTTTTCTCGACCTTCCTTCGATTGGCCCCCATATATGCATACATCTTTCACTCTAAAATTTACTGAAATAGATTACTTCTTGCGAGGTTTATTAAACTACCGAAATAGGATTTTATGATTTACCAACTTGTAAATAAAAGAACTGAAATTCTAGCAATAGCTACCTCCCACATAAACCATTTATTCAACTAGTACGGTATAATGATTTTTTTGCTCTGCTAATTTTATGCCACGTATTAATAGCATTGATTTTTATCAAAATAGGCCTAAAATTAAGTCATATTTGCCAAAAAAATAAAAAATTTTCCAGCGCTGGGGGATCCGCCCCTACACCCTATGCCTCCGGTGGCTGGGGGCCTTGCCCCCGACCCCAATTGCTTCCAGTGGTTGGAGGATCCGCCCCCAGCCCCCGCAACGTCCCCCCCCCATTGCAGATTTTTGGTTACGGGCATGCTTGAAGAAAAATTTACTGCAAGTTACTGCCGGCATCCATTTATATTAGCTTTTGACTTTAAATATGCGTGGAACGTTTGGCGAAGAAGATGTTCTCATTTACAAACGGTGTATAATACGGCCAAAAGTATTTCACCCGGTTATTATACAGAAAAATTATCTCAAAAATCCTTTCATCTGCACCAACCCCACTTCGGCTTTGGCCGCGATGAGGTTATTTTCTTCCTAAGCATTGTACGCTCTTCTAATAAGTTCTACAGGGCAAAACAACGCAATCTAATTTTTGTACAAAATTGTCGAGTAAAAAACATGGTTTTGTCTCTGGAAATTTTTGGGTGCCACCTCCCCTGAAACCCCACAAATTAATCCCCCAGAAATCAATTTTTATGATTGCACGTTTTTTAGAACCCCCGAAATTGAACATAACAAAAAATAATTACAGGGTGAGCCAAAAGTAGGTGGACGGCATATGGAATGAATTTATGCCTCAGTTACTTTAATTGAATTGTTTATTTTAACTTTGTTACAACTATGTTATTTGTGGTATATAATTACAATTTTAGTACTAAAATTTGTTTTAATTTTACCTGTTTTCTATTACTATGTTACACTTAGCTTTTTATTACTGTCCACCTACTTTTGGCTCACCCTGTATTTTAACGGCTTTAGCCAAAAAACTAATTTTTTTATAATCAGAAGAGACAAAGAATCTTCTTGAGAGTCCCCCAAAAGCATGGCCAAAAGTGCTAAAGCTTTTTTGTGACAACTCTAATTGCATAATCTGTGTTCAACCCACACACTGGTTACGTTGTTGCGTCCTTGGATTGAGCGCTTTACGATGATTATCTCTGCTTGTGGCTTCGAACTATAGCCAGAAATTCAGTGGTAAGAAATCGAAATTCACGGGACATTGAAAAACTAGAAACTCTTAAGCAGGTGCAAATTCCTCCAGGCACGAAGTAAATATCACAATGAAAGTGTGCGGATTGTGCAATAATTAGCGTCCAACGCTGTGTTGTGAAAAGAGAATAAATATGCTATATAACAGCAACAAAAAATGCTGTAATTTTGAAATTGTTCTCATTACGGGGAAACAAAAGAATTTTTTAGAAGTCACCATTTACATGCGTCGTTTGTTTATAGGCTGGCAACTGGTAAGCTCCCATCTAGCTTTAAATGAGAAATGCAAAAAGTAACTGCAGCAACGAATCGACTAAAAACAAATCAAAACAGTACACTTTGCCAAAAGTGCAATTTATCCCCCAATTTCTAAGTTTTGTGTAAATGTCACTTTGCAATAATTGGGAGCTGATGATCGTCAGAGTATCCTTCAGTGTCAACTTACGCACGTGATGCTTTAGAGATGACTGCTATTTGGTTATTATTGAGCACAAGATACTCTAGTACAGGGCTGCCCAACCCGTGGCCCGCGGGCCACATTTGGCCCACAAGCTGTTTTGTGTGGCCCGCAAGGTCTTTTTGCGCGGTTGATTTCCTCATGGAAAGGCTTACTTAGCATTTTCTGGCAAATAAAAAGATCTAAACCAAAACCCTCTTCTGTTTGGTTTTCCCGAAATCAGATCTGATTTGTGGCGAAGACCTTTTTTTTTGGTCTTCACTTACTTTTGGGGACAGATACCCAAAATACTGACAGAAATCAACACCGATTTGCAGCGAAGACCTTTTTTTTTTATCTTCACTTACTTTTGGGGACAGATACCCAAAATACTGGCCAAAGTGAGCACCGATTTTTGTACAACAAACTTAAAATTCTTTGGAGTTGAATCTTGGTAAAATTGCATTTGGCCCGCAATAACTTTTCTCCCGTAAATGTGGCCCGTACTAGTAAAAAGATTGGGCAACCCTGCTCTAGAACAATACGTAGCCCGGTGACCGTAGTTCGTATAAGTTAGATACTTTATCGAGTCAATTTCATCACTAGCTAGTACTGCACTCACTATTGTAGTAATACTAATACTGCAACTGCTTACTATTCTACGGCAAACTTTCTCCAAAACGAACTGTAGGTCTACAGAGTTCGCACTAGTCGCGGAAACGAACCAAATTGCTAAAAGTGATGATTTACAATCTAGTAAACGAGGTCAATCAGTCCAATTTTTTTTCTTTTAATTTTTAAAAAAGTACCGCATAAGTACCGCGGTACTTTTAATTTGAAAGTACCGGTACCGGTACCGCGGTACTAATTTTAGCAAAGTACCGAGTACCGGTACGGCGGTACTTTTGCAAAGTACCGTGCCCACCTATGTTTGTGACGTAGTTTTTTTTTACTGTTTTTTTGCGGCAACACTTTCTGCTAGAATGACGCTGATTATTCTGCCAGAATGACGGTGGTGCAAAATAGCCCCATGTTATTTTGCAATTTGGAGGCAAAATAGTTCTAACGGCTATTTTGCCGCAAATGCCAAATTAGCCCTAAGCTTCATGCTAACCCAAAGTCTAACTCTAATCCTAACCCTAATCCCAACCCTAGCCCTAACCCTAACTCAAACCCTAACCCAAACAAAGGAAAAACACTATTTTGCCTCTTGAGGCAAAATAGCCACTTTCAGACATTAGAACAGAGAAAGCTCTCTACTGTAGAAATTGATTGCTTCCAGTAGTTTATAATTTCAGCTTTCAAGAGTCAAGTCAATTGAAGTTCAAAATTGAACTTTAGCCAATTGTACCAAAACAAGAGCAAGGAAAGCCAAATTGAATTGGCATTCTCAACTGGCTGCTAGCAACCAACTCAGATTTAACATGCCTACCCTGTACCAATTACCAGTAGTTTCAATATCTCATTCTCTCTTCTTTTCCCAAGCAGAAAAAAAGCAATCCAGTCTGAAGTACCCCTAGGCTAGATACCAGTTAACATTGCCTGCTGAAAGCTACTTTTCAACTAAAACCAATTACTTTTTCAAGATTTTCAGTTTTTGTGGCTCAAAGTTTGCCCCAACCACCAAAAAAATGCTCGAAATCGCTTACGTTACTTACGTAAAGTTAAAATTATTTTAACTCAACCTAAGACGGATGAAATCAAGAAAATCACTTCCATCACCGCTAAAATTTTCTGTGTGAACACCTTGACGTTAGACGTAACTGCGACGGAACGTTGACGGCTTCTGTGTGAACCCGCCTTTATTCTTTTTATGGGTGCTACGGTAACATAACACTAGCCACTTGCTAGAATATTGAAGGAAAAACTGTTCCACCTCACTGCTGACTTAGGTACTTCACAGGTCAGTAGATAGGCTACCTACTGTATAATAAGCCGCTGGCCAGGAAGAGAAACATTAGGCCAGCCACTTTCAGCTTTCGAACTCAATGTTGACTGATCATTCTAACTCAATTTAAAACAACAAAAAAATTTGCAACTTTTTTCTTGTTTCAAATCCAATTATACTAGGCTATGGCTACGACTACAGCAGAAACCAAGCCCTGGAAGATATGCTGTATGCTCCTAGGCCTATAGCTGCTACTTTGCGGTGTTCATACATCCATTAGATTGCTCTCTCAAGCATCCATTATCCCAATCACTGCCATAAACCTCTGACTCTGCTAGCACTTAACCAGTGGTTAACCCACCTTACTGCGGCGGTTAAATTTTTGGTTAAAGTTGCAGAGTTAACCATCCGGTTAACGTTGGCGCATAAGAAATTTTTCTTAACCGATGGTTAACCTGTCGGTTAAGTTAACTCTTGGTTAACTAGCGTTGGTGCATTCGACCCTAAGAGTAAGCAAAATCATAATAGGCCTACTGTAGTTCAGTAGAGGTTAGGACCACAATATACACGGTTGCCTACAAATGTGGTTAGGAACAGCAAAGATACCCAGCCATGCCGGCACAACATAAATTTTTGCCTGGTGGAGTTGCATGCAGTCAGGCAGTATCTATTTTACTGTTTTGCTTTTCCAATCAGATAGGTCTACTTTTAAACTAGATACTGTAAACTATTATAACTTTTTAACTCAACACCATGTTTTGACATTTTTTTGTGAGTGTAGGCTACTGCAATATTTTGTATACAGTAGGCCTATCGATAACATGTATGTATCAGGCTATTTTTCTTCTGCTCTTTCCCAGTATGCTATCATGTCTTTTTCGTTTTAAATGTTAACTGTATTTGTGGTGTATCATATTTAATAAAATTTACTGCTACTATTGGTATTGTTTCATGTTTGCGATATTTAAATTTGCTACTGGTGTACTTAAATTTGTTAACATTTTTCTCATTGAAGTTTTTATCATCATAAATTGCATGTTTCAATGCCTGGCTGATAGACCTAGATGAAGTTGCAGTTTTTTTTTGTGATATGACGTCACTTCAGGGATATCTAGAACATCGGGATTGCTAACTCAATTTGGCTACTGACAACTGGAGTGTTATATCAATTTTTTCAAATAGTCGTTTATTACACATTACATACGCTGTATATGGGTTCTTGACAACATATATGGCATTAATAGTTATCCCTACTAAAACTACTGGGCTTAGTGAGGGAATATGCAGAGTACAGGTTCGATTCCCGAGGTAGTCAAATAACTGGCGCCACCTTTCAAGAAAAAATTAAGGCATTGCAGCCAGGCTAGTGACTAGCCATCCACTGTCCAGTTGGTAGTGCGCTATATGATCATCAAGATGTTGTTCACTGGTTCGGTACTTGCACTGGGCATATTGCTGTATTGACCTTGGGAAAGACACTCTACGCTAATTTCCGTCAGAGCCGTACAGTCTACCCGTCGAGGTGGCCTTGTTGGACAGAACATTTGCAAACAGAACCGAAAATAGTAAACAAACACGGTACAGCTGATTTCAAAGTGTACCAAGCAATAAGATAAATACACATTGCTTTACCAACATATAGCTGACAACAGACTTAAAAAGTAGTCGCTACTGCATGCACATTGTTACTTCTAGTTCAGTCAATAAGCTTTCGAATATGCATCAGTTCGACATTTTAAAAGTCAATTTCTGGTTTTCTCTTAAAGATTTTTCCTGGGGGTCTTCTATAGTAGGACGGCTGTTGAGTTTCTTCAACCGGTTGAAAACCGTCTGGACAATGAACTTAAAGTTTGTGTGGTCCGAGCTGCATTTGATATCGGTAAGATCACAGGATAAGCTTGCATTCGCAACTGCAGTAGAAGCGTTTGTAAATACAGCAAGGGGATTGTTCAATGTCAACAGCCTTTTCATAATTTTAGCATTCGATGCTAGAGCATTGAAAAATTGCATCGCAAATACCGTAGTCGCAAAGCAAAACGCACTTGGCTCTACAAGTCCGCCGGTTTGGCATGTTGAACAGCTTTTGGTGCTCTTCGAATAGATTTTTAGTAACTTCTGAAGAGGTATTGCTTGAAATCAATAATTTCTTGCAAAACGTGTAGGCCATAAAAAGTTTCTGCGGTAAACCCTGCCTTTCCGGATTGCTTTCACTCGCGAAATATTAGGATGGCTTCTAAATATTTTAAACCAGGGTGGTCATGCTGCATGTGTTGAATTGGCATGGACATTTCCTCTTTCTATCTTTGATCTACAGCCAAAATATAATTACTCAGTAAGGGTGTTTACAGCACATTTTACACTAATTATATCATTCGTTGCCACATGCTAGCATGGAATTGTGCGCTAGTTACTGCACCACAATGAATGTTTTCCGTAAATACAGCAATCACATTCATGATTAGATAGTAGACACCATCGAACTTACTGCACACTTCGGCAATACCAATCTTCACGTACATAAGCATCTCTACCCTGTTACTATCCTTACCAAACTGAGAGCTAGACATACCTTTGTAAGGTGCTTTGACTGATAAAATTTTCCATATGGTGGAGATAAAATTGAGGTAACGAGCAGTTTCAGAAAACTCAGGATGACCCTCCGAATAAAATTCGAAGCACGAACACTTGATTCATGAAAAACTCCTATAAAATTAAACATTTGACGTAGACAAACGCTTTTAATTTACGGAAAAGCAAATCTATTACCGCGGCTACCATTAGTCTTGATCACATTACCTCATCTAGGAAAACCAGTTGTAAAACAACAACAATGCTTGTGCTGTAATTAAAACTTGAATATATTTTGTATTGTTTGTCTTAATTCTAGTTAAAAGGGCATAGATGTTGTCGCAGTATTATTAAGAACAGAAGAGTATATCAGCAGACACTTCCCTTTTCATCAAATAAACCATTATACAGGGTGTCTCAAAAGTAAATATACACTTTAAAATTTGAATAACAATCTAATGGCTAATTGAAATTTGTCAAAAGTTTACAAAAATATCCTATAAACTACTAGAAACAGATTACCATCTTACTATCTTGTTGAATTTACTTATTGACAGGATATTAGATCTCAACGTAAAAAACACCAATTTTGAGACGTTTTACCACGTTTTGATGCATTCTTGCCCGACACTTTACAATAAATCTTGTGTAGCTATAGTCCACATGATACTCTAATTTTTTGTTTCAACTCTTCAAGGTTTTGAGGCCATGTGGAGTAAACTTTACTCTAAAGGAAACCCCAAAGAAAAAAGTTGCCTATTCCAGAGGACATCTGCGCCCGATCCACCTATCGGGGAAACAACTGATTTAAGTAATCTCTGACTTTCCTGGCGTAATGTGCAAGAGCTCCATCTTGCTAAACAGTTTTTAACCGAAGCATTATTTCTCAGCTTTTTAACCGAAGCATTATTTAACATTATTTCTCAGCTCTGGGAGGAAAAACCTCAATTCCCTGTTAAAGAGGGGCTGAATTTGCCTTACTGATACATATGCTTCTTGTCAATCAGCAATTTTGCACCTCATTTCTTGGGTTAATCTCCTAGTCATTATGTGGTTTGATAAAAAATGCAAACAATACCTAAATTTTACTGCTTATCCACGCTATGTTCTCTGAAGAAATGAATGCCCTATGATGAGTACTTAAAAAGCAAATCAAAATTGAAAGTGTATACTTACTTTTGAGACACCCTGTATATCAACTGAAAAACCTTGTACCGTAGTCTATAGTCATCGTGCTATAGCAGCTGTTTTGCCGTTACTGTACTGGTAACCTGACAGCCAGATATATTGCAAAACTTTCAACTTACCAAGGACATGTTGAGGTGATGTTTGGGCAATGCTACTTGGGTTGAGGGATACTTTTTTCAATGCATGGGCAACTTTTAGGGGTTTTCCTTCTATTCGATAAAGCTGCTTCAAATGGGCAAACTGAGCAATGCATTTGTTGCCAAGGATATACTCATGACAAAGTGTTGGTGAGAGCATCAGTCGCTTACTCATATACTGTTGTACAAATTCTTAAAGTTGTGCGTGAAGTCAAATGAGAAAAAGAGATGCTCTCCTGGGATTAATGGATGCTCTGTACTGGGGGATAGCTCATCATGGCAGAGATCCACAAAACGCTTTCTAAAATTTAAAAAAGGTCAAATTGCATACCAGCTACTTAACACAACTGGTTATCATTACTTCTCTAGTACAGTATTAGTATTGAAGTTTGTGGTTGCAGTCATGTCATTTCAAGCTAAATCCATTGTATTCACTCGGTTTGTTCAGCTCATTTACAGGATTGGATGACAAAATTTAGCAAAGCTTACCACATACTTGCCATCAAAACCTCTTACCGATGAAAATATAAACTCACAACACCCAAATGGGTTTTACTGCTTAAGTTAGTAGGGAAGACATCCTTCTTTCATGAAATTGAATAGCAACATCCACTACAGTTTACATACACCATCCAGAAAACTGACAACTCCAATCAGACTACTGGAGTATTCTTGAAATTCGATGTTAATGTTGCAGTACCAGAGGCGTCACTAAGAATGGTGGTACCCGGGGCGGGATTTCGTGGTGGCAACCTTTATCGGCCAAAATATAGGTGAAGACCAAAAAAAAAAAGGTCTTCGCTGCTAAACGAGTTGGTTTCCAGTACGAAAGTACGGTATGTGATGACAAAAAAAAGGTCTTCGCCTACCAATCAGTGAGTTTTCGGTCTCAAATTAAAAAAAAAAGGTGTCACCCCAAAATGGTGACACCCATGGCGGGCCACCCCCCCATGGAATCACGTCTTTTCGGCGCGACCATTTCAGCGCCATCCAATTCGTTGCCGTATGTTTTCTACACAGATCATTTCGGCGCCAATTCGGTGCTCTTTGACAGTTCACTTATTTAGGGTTTGGGTTAGTGTTAGTAAAAAACACAGAATATTGGCGCCAAAAAGGGCCACGCCGAAAAGTCGTGGACCCCCCCCCCATCCCCCCCCCGCGATGCCACTGGGCAGTACTTTCTTCATTGTGCTATGTTAAGGCATAACGAAGTAATATGGGCCTAATACACTTAGTTGCAGACAATTTTTATTTCATACTTATATTGTATGTACAGAAAAAAACAAACAACGAAAACATCTTACAGGTTGCATATGTGGTTGTCGGTTTTCACAGCAAGAACATCAAAACAATCTACGATTCCTTCCATCACTCCATATTCTCATCTGGTTGTCCATCAAGTGTGCATGCTGTTACATAATGTACCAGAAGCGATATCACCAATGCAATGCAAGTGCTTGCAGTGAAATCAGATGACCAATCACAAGCAGATTTGCAAAAAGGACAGCAAATTCAAAACTCTGTAGTGGTCTTTATAGTGCTGGCTGCATGCAATAAAGGATTGTATGAAGATCTTGGGAGTAGAGCAGAAGAAATACACATTTGCACTTCAAGCTTGCCGGTCATAATAATTGTACCAAGAACTTTTAGTGAATCCAATGGCTGGTTAGAACTTTTGATATAATGGTAAAAAATGCTGCTACCTTCTTCACAAACACAAAACCACTTGGTAAAGATTCAGATATTATCATTTCTTTTAGCTCCAAGAAATTTTTTAGTTTCTCTTTCAAATAGTAGCTCGCGTGTTTATTGATTTGACTGTTTTTATTCATCAGTATAGCTGAGGATTGCTTGATGTTGTGGGTTGGGGTGCGAATGAATTTGAAGACAAATATTGAGGCAACAAAGGAAAAATATGAGTGACCGCAATTGGCTTCAAGCGAATTTTCTCCAGACTTTCGCTTGAACAAGCCTGTTTATGTGATTTTCTGTGATCACTTGACCTAGTTTTAAAATTATCTTCAGTGAAATGATGAGCACATACTCATGGTTTTGTATAAGGGTCCAGCTTTTGCGAGAAATTGCTTTAATCCAGTTTTGCCTCAATCATTTTGTGGAAATGTGAATAGTGAAACTGGTTCTGATTTCTTGCTAAATTTATAACTAAATTTGCATTCAGAAACACAACAAGAGTTAACCCTAGCATTGGTAGCCTACAGTATATCATCCAATAAGAGAATAAAGATAAAATTCTAAAAATTTACAGCAAATAATCAGTTAAAATTTTACAATAAAGTGTAGGCTATAGCATCACTCCACTTCAGACTAACCAATAGGAAATACTGGTAGACCACTGGCTACTGGTATGTGTCTACCTAGGAGTGCAATGGAGGTTGTAATTTGCTAACAGACTCACTCTCCACTACTTAGGTAGACTAACTTTTTAAAATGCTCTAGAGGTTTCTAGCCACATACCAGTACTAAGTAGGTTATTTATCGGTACGTATGACAGGTGGGTTCAATTCAATTTATCAAGACAGCGAAAGACTGCTGAGTCATCAAAGTCAACTGTCAAAATTAGCGGTTAAACATCATTACCGGTAACAATTGAAATTAAAAGCAGAAATCAGACTATTTACAGCAGTATACAAACTTCTAACACCCAGAACCTTGTCCCTGGCAGAAACTTCCCCTCTCCCCACCCCCCAAATAACAAATAATAATACGCACTAATTAATTTCCTTTGAATTCTTTTTTGAATTTACAGAAGTTCATCTCTTTTAGCTGTAATGGTATTTCATTCCAAATTTTTGGCCCATTAAACTGCAAACACTTTGGGCTTGTTTTGATGAAACTCTAGTTATTAAGTAGTTTTTTTTATTTTTTTTTTCTAGTGTTGTGTGAATGGATGTAATCTAACACTGTACAGCCTAATTATTAGTTGATGCACTGCAGATGTTTAAGGCTTTGTTGTGTAGCCTACTTTGAGCATCAATTTAGCTATTTCAAGTTTATAAATATCATGCAGCTTTAGTATTCGTAGCCTTGAGAATAACCGTGTTGTTCGTGTTCTTCTATTGCTATAAGTGATGATTCGCATAGCTCTTTTTTGAAGTAAAAATAAAGGTCTCATATTCAAATTGGGGGCACTGTCCACTGAAGTAGGCCTATCCTAATTAATCTTAAGCCTATTTCAATGTTTCACTAGGCTCAAAAGTAACTTATAAATAACGTTTGACCTCAACTATAACTAACTACAAGAAGCTTCAAAGAGTACTTTTTTCTGTGTCATTGCCGGCTAGCAACTACTGACACAAACGCAACACTGCTTAGTGCTTATAAGCTCAATGAGTAACCCTCCAGTTGTCACCAGTCATGCGGAACGTGACGCAGTTAGCAATCCCGTTGTTCTAGATATCCCTGCGTCACTTGGTAAATAAAAAAATAAATATGATGATGATGATTAGATTAGGGTAGCATACAGGCCTATGTTGATTTGGATAAAAATTTTGTTAGTTGGTGTCTTAGTCTCTTTGTCATAACGAAATGCATGGGCATGACATAACGAGATGCCGGCACCACTATCAGCAACATGAACTTATGTCTGATGTACTACTGACAAGTAACCTACCACACCAGATTATAAGCCATCTGCATAGCAAATTTCATTTTAAACAGTAAATATGCAGTTTGCAGTATATTCGAGATCTACATATTTAAAGCAATCTATCAAAAAACGTGATTTATTGTAGTTTATACAAGAAGGAAATTCAATTTTTTTGGGAAAATTGTAGGTAATTTACAGTTTAGGTTTGCCTTATAGCCTAGTCTGAAAAATAGTAAACTATTAGAACTGCTGTAAATAACATATGGTAGTCTGCCATGCTGACAACAAAAAGTTGTAGTCAGTAGCTGACAATAGCTGATATGGTGCTCTAAAATATTTGCAGTAGGCTATCGATAATGGCTTCATTTTCATAGGCTAGTAGAAATCATGCTTATTTCAACAGACTACATAAAGCACACTTACCGTACCAAACAAACATGAAACAAAATACATAAAAATTCAACAAAGCTGCAATAATTCCAAATTAAATGATAAAAAAAGAGAGTAGGTCATAACTTCATCCATGCATAAGGCACATCCGAGTATAGGGCTCAATAATTTCAATTTTTTAGAAATTTTTAGTAAGTAGATGTCCTATGTTAGCCTACTACCACGTACCACAATCTGAACAATGAAAATTTTTGCATTGGCAACACTGCAGTACTGTCATTTTCCAGTACCGGCATTTTCCAGTACCGCCATTTTCCAGTACCGGCAATTTCTAGTACCGTCATTTTCCAGTACCGCCATTTTCAGTACCGGCATTTTCCAGTACCGGCATTTTCCAGTACTGGCATTTTCCAGTACCGCCATTTTCCAGTACCGGCATTTTCCAGTACCGCCATTTTCCAGTACCGCTATTTTCCAGTACCGTCATTTTCCAGTACTGGCAATTTCCAGTACCGGCAATTTCTAGTACCTGCATTTTCCAGTACCAGCATTTTCAATACCGGCATTTTCCAGTACCGTCATTTTCCAGTACCGGCATTTTCCAGTACTGGCAATTTCCAGTACCGGCATTTTTCAGTACCAGCATTTTCCAGTACCGGCATTTGCAGTACCGGCATTTTCCAGGAGACCGGTGCATTCATCTATCACACATTTATACTATATGTCATCTCTCATTTTGATGTGCCCTTGAATTATAAGTAATTTTGCAGTAACTGACTGAGGTTGATATGTACTGGTATTGGAAATTGTACCAGTACTAATGACATATTGGCAAATGGCAAACAATACAAAACAAAGCAAGGAGGTTTTTTTTTTCATTCCAATTGCCCACTTTTATAAAACATAAATAAGGATTATGAACTCTATTGATTTTATTTTCTATCCAATGTGTAGTTACAGTATTTTTTTTTTTAGTATGCTTATAGTTAGAACAATTCTAATGTTGCCTTGCATTTTCTTTACATGTTGACTGTGAGTTTTTTGTATACACTGTACAAAGTGTACATATCTTTGCAACACTTTGTTTTAATTTTGCGTAAAATTTTTTATCATAGAAAGTAGCAGACTGAGAAAATCTAAAAGCTGCTGTTTTAACCTTAACTTGGTGAGGTGGCAGTAGACTTAGATGACCTTTCGGTCCTTCGCTGTCTCCTCACCAAGTGACTAAATATCGCTTTGACTCTGCAAGTTTGTGTGTTGGTTTTAAAGGAATTGCATATTTCGATGTTTTGGTTATAAACCTAGAAGAAGATGCAGTTTCTTCTTGTGATATGACGTTACTTGGTAAATAAATAAATATGATGAAGATGAAGATGCTGAATAGCCTAATTACATAAATGCAGTTGGCTAGGTATCGTAAATGACTAGCCTAAATTGTGTAGGCCCTGAATCTGGAAAAGTGAAATGTCAAAGTTATTTTACTACTGTGGTTTCACCAATGCTGTGATTGCCTTCAAATTTAGAGTCAGAATTAACTAGACAAATTCACTAGCCTACTGACTTCATCACTCAGTCACACATCTGCTCATACTCCTCACTCAGTACTGTCATAGTGGATGAAATTAGGACAAAGTTTACTTGATACAGTATTAAACTGATAGATTGGTGAATCAGTTTTAAGGAAAACTTGCAAAAAAAATTTACATAGGCTGCTGACTTTACCAGTTTAGCACAGTTTGACAGTACTGCATCAGATACAATGTATGAAGATCTGATTGTTACCGGTACATTATCTTGGTATTCAACGCGATTTATTTAGACAATGAAAAGACTGTGTAAGTCATCAATGTCTAATGTCACAAAAAAAAGAAACTTGGTATAGTAACATATATCAGTAAGAAACAGAACAGTAGGCTAAAATCTACTACTGTCACAACTCATAACAAAAACTCACAACATCAAACTTGACAATTATGCTTTGTATCAATGTATGGCATATACTCAAACACTTGATTCCCTGGACCCGCTTATTCAATATTTGGTGTTACTTAAATTGAGTACTGTGATATATATAAATTTTTTAGTTCTTTATTAACTTCAAGAAATTTATCTCTCTGATTTCCGTTAGAATTCCTTTAGAATTCTATTTGAATAAGTTTCAGAAAATGCTCTTCAACTAGGTTCTTCATTTGCTAAATTAGCCTAATTATAATATTTTATTACTTTTGCAATAATTTATAATTTTGAATTTGTGGATAAATAAAAATGGAAAATTTAATGAAAACCTTGATATCAATGGAATCCGAATTAAAAGATGTTAAAAACAATCAAAAGAAAATTATTTTGCGACATAATGCTCTAAAGGATAACCCATCGGCTGCCAGTTCTGAAAATGCTAGTAGCCTACTGCTAAGACCAGTAATGAGTAGGCCTAATGCTCCTGATGGTATCTCTGAGTCAAACTAGGATGAAAACAAAAACTACTCTTCATCAATCAGCAATCAAGCTACACAAAACGTACAACCAGAAAGCATTGAGCCCAGCTTATATGAAACAGAGATAAACAAATAGACTTGGGATTGGAAATTGCAAAACTGAGTCAACACATAGAGGAACTATTACATCAAGTTCAACTTAATCCTAGCTGCTATAGCATAACTGGAATTCTCCATTGGTGAACTTGAACAATATGGACGTAATAATTGTCTGATACTTCATGGATTACATAATTTTCCCAATGCTCACAGCAATTATGACGAATTTTTGCTCAAAGTAATTACCACTTTGAATCTTCATCTAAATCTGAGTCTAGACATTAATTGTGTGGACATAGCCCACCCTCTACCAACAGCTAGAAATGGTAATACTCCTATTATAATAAAATTTTTGAGAAGATCAACCAGAAATCAAGTTTTTAAAAGGAAACGTTTATTTTCAAGAACTGGACTGGCAGTGACAGGTCACTGACAAAAAGAAGGCTCTCACTGCTAAATGAAGCTAAATCATTGCTCGGTGACAAAAAACGTTTGGACTTATAAGGGAACAGTGTTTACCAACATCAATTCAAAACATGAAAAAATAGTCTCTCAAGAAGCCCTCTACAATTTGGTGACTGAACTTGGTGATTAAACTCAGATATCCACAATGTTGTAAGTGACTATACTACTTTTCTGTTATTACAATAAGAATAAGTGCTAATACTGCATACTTACTGTGCTTAGTTGATCAATTTCCATTTATGAAAGCAAATAGTTCAGAGTGCAACATTTGTAACAAAACATGTGGCAGTCGGCCTTCTGTAAAGTGCAGCAGTTGTTTAAAGTGGCAACATACTAGATGTACAAAGCTTACAACAATGCAAATTTCGCTTTACCTTAACCCAAACACATCCTACATCTGCTCAAAATGTCTAATTGATATTTTACCTTTTCAACAAGTTTGTGATGTTGAATTTAAAGAAATGTTTTATCAGAATATTTTCAAGCAAATTACCAGCACTCTTAATAATGAACCAAACCTAGATGATCTAATAAAACCTAATTGCAAATATCGGGGTGTTGAGTGGTACAAAAAGTGTTTAACTAACTCAAAAAATCAAAATGGCCTGTCCATAATACATTTCAATGTTAGATCTATTGTCAAAAATAAACACATATTAGAAGAACTTATTCATGAATTAGATAATTTTCCTGACGTAATAACTATATCTGAGACTAAGCTCAATAAAAACAACATTAATCATGCTTCAATTCAAAACTATAAGTTTGTTTTCTCTAACTCCACTACCAATGCAGGAGGAGTAGCAATGTACATATTAAATAACTTAAAATATTCAAGAAGACATGATTTAGAATTTCAATCAGTTGATAGTGAAACTGTTTTCATTGAATTAAATTTAGCTGCTAACAAAAAAATTATTGTTGGTGTGATATACAGGCATCCAACTAATACTTTTAATGAATTTCAGGATCTGTTATTGCAAACATTGAATAAAATGGATCTTGAAAAGTATGACTATTTTCTTTGCGGTGATTTCAATATCGATATTTTAAAACATGAGAGTAAAAAAATATAGGTAATTACCTAAATGCATTATATTCTGAAGGATGCAACAATGTCATAAATAAACCTATCCGCATAACGGAATCTAGTGCAATGCTGCTTGATCACATGTATACTAACACAACTAACAGCATAATCAACAGGGGAATTCTGACTTATGAAATCTCAGATCATTTACCAACATTTTGTATTTTAGCCAAAAGGCCTTGATATTGTGCTCCTGACAAAAAACTGATAAGAGACCTAAAAAAGTTTAATAGAGATAACTTTCTAGATGACATAAGCAACTTATCACTCAAAACTGATGCGCTGATTTTAGGTAACAAAGACTACTGTTCAAATAAGGCCATGACTCAATTCTTAGAAGGATTTTCAAAAATAGTAAATCAGCATGCACCTCTTCGACCTCAAACAAGAAAAGAAATTAAACAAAATGCAAAGTCTTGCTCAGTAACGGAATACTAAAATCTATTCAAACAAAAAATGCATTATTTAAAAAATGTTATAAAAAAAATGATCCAGTTTTGATAGAAAACTACAAAAAATACTCCAACAAATTAACCTCCATCAAAAGAATAGCTAAACAAAACTACTATGCTCTCATGATACAGTTAAATAAAAATGATCTTTCAAAACAATGGCGATTAATAAACCAAATTTTAGAAAGAAACAACAAACAAAAGGCATCAATAACTAAACTAATAAATGAAAAAAATGAAAGTCTAACCAGTAATGTAGAAATCAACAATAATTTAAACTCATATTTCATAAACATTGGCATATTCATAAAAATGGCATCCAAAATACCTGAAACTGAAACACCAAACACTATTTCATCTTCACCAAATTCCTTTTTCTGTGAGCCTTGCACAGAAGGTGAAGTCTTTCGAGAAATGATGCATTTAAATGGAAAAAAATCAGTAGGAATCGAAAATATTCCCATCAAATTTATCAAAATGTCAGCTGAATATACTTCATCTGTTTTAGCTGACATGTATAATGAATGTATGCAAGATGGTGTATTTCCCTCAAAATTAAAAATTGCTAAAGTAACCCCAATTTTTAAGAACAGGTGCAGATACACAGCCTCAAACTATCGTCCCATCTCAGTTTTATCACCCTTTTCCAAAATATTTGAAAAAATGATTTACAATAGACTGAACAACTATTTTAGTAACCACAATATTTTAGCAAATGAGCAATTTGGTTTCAGAGTTAAACATTCAACTAGTCATGTAATTTGTGATGTTATAAACAAATTACAAAACTCTTGTGACAACAAAAAATTTACTTGTCTTATCTTGTTAGATTTATCGAAAGCATTTGATACCGTGAACCATAAAATCTTGCTAAGCAAACTTGAAAAATAAGGAGTGAGAGAAAACTCTTTAAAATTAATTAATGACTATCTAACAAACAGAAAACAAGTCGTTCATGTTAATAACACCTATTCAGACCAGCAAAGCATAGTATGTGGAGTTCCACAAGGTTCTACCTTGGGACCATTATTGTTTTCAGTATATATTAATGATCTACCAAATGCTTCAAAATTTCAAATGCGACTGTTTGCTGATGATACAGCGCTGTTCCTTTCTAATGATGATTTAAAAACCCTTAACAAAGATGTAAATTATGAACTACTTAACATAGAAGCATGGTTAAATGCCAACAAGTTATCCTTGAACTATTCAAAAACAAAGTATCTACTTATAAAGCCCAAGACTAAAACTTCTCAACTGTGCAAATTTGCTGTTACAATAAAAGGCATTGAACTAGAAAAATGCCAGTCAGCCAAATATCTAGGAATAATATTAGATGAAAACATGAATTGGGAGCCTCATATTCAATTTTTAGGGAAAAAATTGTCTCAAGCAGTTGGTACTATTGCAAAAATGCGCCATTACCTTAACCAGAAAAATCTGTTTAATTTGTATTATGTCTTCTTTTATTCACAAATACTGTATGGTATTCTTGGCTGGGGTTGTGCATCTCAAACTAGGAAAAAATCCATTCAAATCCTTCAGAACAAAGTATTAAGAATTATCAACAAAACTTCCTGGAAAGACAAAATAATGAACAACACTTTGTTTTACAAATATAAATTTTTGAAAATTGATGATGTTTATAACTACGAAGTAGGAAAGTTTATGTATCTCAATGATATAAAAGCATTGCCTCAGATTTTTGAAAACTACTTTTTATCCCTTGATCTAGCTCACAATTACAACACTAGAAGTAAATCTAACAAAAATTATTTTCTAGACTTTGTGAGAACTAATTCTGGAAAAAATTCACTTAAATTTAAAGGGGTCCAACTTTGGAATAATATACCTTCAAAATTAAATGAAGTTTATTAGTTCAACTGGTGGGGCAGAAAACTTTTTATGCCAACGTTTCGATAGGCTATGCTCAAGTTTCGTTGGCATAAAAAGTTTTCTGCCCCACCAGTTGAACTAATAAACTTCATTCAATTTATATTCCTGGTGACAACAATTGAGATGACACCTTCAAAATTAAAATCATTTTCGTTTTTTCGCTTCAAAAAAGAATACAAGAAGTTATTGTGTGAGCAGTATAAGTAAACAAAAAAATTAAACCAATTGCTTTGTGCTATCTAGATTAAATTTGAGTTTGTTGCTATAAAAGGAAAGTTGAAACTGCTGAATTATCAGAAGGCTGGCTATTTCACAGCTATGACTTTCTACATGAAAGTGTATTGCATTGTCGTTTTGAACTTGTATATATTGCTCAGCAAACTTGTTTATAGAGCTACTTTTTTGCAACAATTGGCTGCTACTTTTATTTTATTACATGGTGCCTTGTAATTCTTGCTTGCATTTCTTATTGCCATTTACTTTAGGTTCAAAAAAGGATATGTGTGGGTGTGCTACCTTAATTACTTTTTTTCTTTTTAAAAAATTTATTCAATCATTAATTTATTTACACTGTCAATAACAACAAGATGACAATTCTATTGAGACATTTACTACAATAATTCTTGACAAGAGGGAGGCAATGAATTGATCTTTAGGTATCTGATTCTGCAGCCCCCATGTTCATCCAGAGAAAAACTTAATTTATTAAGGTTACCTCTTATTCATTAAATCAAAAACAGGATAGTGCAATCACATTTTGAAATGTAAATTTTCAACTATAATTTGGTGAAAGATATTTCTTGTGTTTGCTTTTGAAGAGTCTTGTTAAGGGATTTTAAATTTTTGGTGGGATGTTGTTCTCGGTTTTGACTTCTTGACCTTTAATGCATTGTTGAGATTAAGTGGTTGAATTTCGGGGACTGTATAAGTTATTACGTAGTGGGTCGAATGCTCTGGTCAGGGATTTATAGAACTACCGGGATTGCCGGCTCAATTTTAACAGTGACATTAGTAGGCCGACTGGTGAGATTATACAATTTCATTAAAAACAATGCTAGAAAAGTAGAAATCTCGTATTGCTTTAAACTGCTCTTCTCTGGAGCAAAATAACGTTATGAACATTATTTAAACCCGAGTTTAATTCCCTGATAGGTCAAAAATAGAGAAACGCAAAAACCTAAAATTGATTTTAAGTTTATAAAAGTAAGAGAAATCCTGTAATGCACAAATGCTTCAAGAAACCACTTAGTTGGACCAGCAATCATAATTTGAGAGTTTGTGACTCAAAAAAGGTTTAACATCTAAGAAATGCACCAACAACACAAAATCATTAACGCCAAAGTAGGGTAAAAACGAAAATAACAAATAATCAGAAACAGGTAAAACAAAAAATAGGAGCGTAGAGATGTTTTTATTTAAATTCAGTAAAAAGATTAAACCCAGTACACTTACAATTGTTTTCAAACGTTTCGGCATTTGCTTACTCACCATCCTCAGTAATTATGATTCTACTGAGGTTCATGGATCATAATGCACTGAGGACGCTGTAAGCAAATATCGAAACGTTCGAAAACGATTGTAAGTGTACTTACTGGCTTTAATCTATTTACTGAAGTAGGCGTAAAATAATACTACAAAATCATTAACATCAAAGTTGTCTAAAAAAGAAAAATAACAAGCGGGAAAAAAAGTTGAAAGTAGACAGACCTAAATGCACTCAAAAACACAAAAAATGAGCAAATTCATTGTTTGCAAGAGTTTTTTGACGATAACTTTCAAATTGAGCGAGCCATTCTTTCCGGAGCATCAACTCCAACCGCATTTAATCGCTTTAATTCATTTTTTGCAAAACAATTAAATGCGATTTGCAAAATCAAATAAAAGTTAGCGTAGCCTTTGCAACATTTTTGTCTTGTCAAAATCTCATGAGTTGCAGAATCTTTCGCAACTTTTATTACAGCTTTAGAGAAAGCAGAGCGAGGATTGCTTAAACACAATAAGTTGGTCTTAATGGTTTCGTCCGAAGAAATCATCGTGTACATTTGCACAGCCAATGAGCAAACAGCAAAGCTATATTCGCTCGGAACAGATAAACCACCGCGATTAGCAATTTGTAGCAACTCGCTGGAGCCCTCATGAACGTCCAATTCAGGATGATCATCACACTTCACCAGCATACCTTTACAATCTGAGCACCTTCTTCGGCGAGAAATACTTCTTGCAATGTATCCACTTACGTAATATGCAACACAAGCATCTGCGTCAGGAATTTCGCCCAACTCCGCACGAACAAGAAACTCGTAAAGCCATGGATTTTCATCAATGTCGTCAATCTCTTTCATACTCTCCAGAGGATCATTCTGAATATTAAGTCGCGATGCCAAATGCAGAATTTGTTGTCTGACCAAACTCAAACAGCGAATTTTTTTTTCAGCTTGAAATAATTGCTTGATGGACATGAAAAAATTCCCACCGTTGACTTGGCGGTACCACCCGAATCTCCCTTCAAGGGGGTCGGAACAAAACTTTCCTGGAAGCACATATATGAAGGAATGATTTTTCAGAAGATGATCAGCCAAAACAATCATTGTTTCAAGGCTTTGAATGCAGGCCGTGAAAGTTTCTTGCGTTAGACCTGCCTGACCAGAAGATTTCCAGTTTTTAAAAATTGCAATGGCATTGCATAAAACCTGAAAACTGATGTTTGGGTTCCCATCAGTTAACCGCAATGGTTCACATATTTCATCGTTTTTTCTCATACCTGCAACAACAATAATACTTTATTTTTTGCTAAGGGATTAGGGGTACATAGTACACACAGATAAAGTCTCTATCATTCAGCGACAGGAAGTTTCTTGAATTTTAGGAACAACGAGTTTTTGTGATTCAGGAATAGAGTTCCGTATTTTAATTCCTTCCTACTTAAAACTCTGTTGAAGTGTAGCAGTTTTATTTCTAGGGACATATAAAGAAAATTTAGCTGAGGTAGAGTTAGCTGGGAATATTTATTTATCAAGTTGTCTTGGCCAGGAAACAGTGAAGTGACCTTTAGTGGTGGTGGTACTACCCGGCCCTTCCTGGAGATGATCTTAACCTTTCGGTCTTCAAGTCAAGCTGCCACCTGTCTTTCACACACGGTGGAGGCTTCACACTGTCCTTTTAATGCTGAACGTCAAACAGGGAAGCTGTGAAAACCAATTTGTATAGTTTGAATAGACCCGACCGGGAATCGAACCCAAGTCTACCATTTCAGTAGCAGACGTTCTTCTATCCACTAGCTAAATGAATACAAATTAGGTATAAACATATAACAAACAGTTTACCTTTGGATGGTGTTTTTAAAGACATTATTTTCCAAATATCCAATACGAACTTGACGAATCTTAAAGTTGGCAAAAAACCTGGACAAGTTTTACTGTGAAACTGCAATGCATGATATGGTGATTCGCTAAAAACACCTGAAAAATACACCATAGTTAATTTCTTGTAAAAGCATATATATTCTGAAAGTAAAAACCAAACATATCGGCCTAAGTGCCTGACACAGATCTTTGTTATTATGACCAATGTTTAAAGTTATGTACATGTTCTAACAAAAGTGAGCCGAATACATTCACAACTTGTCATTAAAAATTCCAGTCATTCCTTTCAACCTTTCTGCATATTTAGAGAATTTAATTTTCAGGCAAAAATAATTATTTAGAAACTAGTGAAAACTAATTAGAGTATGTAATTGTTAGCTTTTAGAAATAAAATCCTGCAATAATTTAGCTTCATACTTTTAATAAAACTGAAACAATGCATCCATAAAGCAATGAGTGATTTCAAAAATAAAATACGTACCTAATGCATGTTGTGGAGAAGTTCTAGCAACGTTGCTGGGGTTCAAGGAAACTTTCTTTAAAGCATGTGCTATCTTCAGTGTTTTATGTTCCTCCATTGCATAAAGCTTTTTAATATGGGAAAAGTGGCCTTTGCATGAGTTGCCCAGTGTTGTTTCAAATCCAGAGGTTGGGATAGACAATGAATGTTTGTTTAGAAAATTGTTATAGATGTTTTTAAAGTTATGGGTAAAATCAAATAAGAGAAACAATTTCTCGTTTGGTTTTGTGGGGTGATCTATACTTGGTTTGAGAGTGCCTCCACACAAGTCCATAAGCAATTTTCTGAAAAAAAATCAACCAGTTATTTAAAACTATGGAAAACCAAATTATTCAGATTATGTATAACTTAGCACGTGGGCCATAACAAATTCATTGGGATAAACTAATCCTTGCAGTAGGCTAACAATGCAAAAGTTACCAATACATCAGAGATATTTTCATGTAGTTTGATAAAAAATATTTTATGCCAACTGCTTACCCATAGATTAATTTAATAAATAGGCTACAGCAATACATAATATGATGCTGATGCTACAGTACACAATAAAACTATAAATTATCCAACTGAACATACCTGTTGCAAATGTGATTGTCAACAGAAACAGCCACAACAAAAAGAAGATCATTTAGAGCCAACATAACTTTGTCGAACCACAATCAAAGCAAGGCAGTATCAAGCTTATTCACTGGGACTAAGCAAACCACATCTCTATACTTGCAACATGTTGATTGCACCATAAATGTTAAAACAGTTTTTGGCCGGGGTACCATCTTCAGTGAGGCCAATAAAAGCACCACTGGAATATTCAATTCGACGAGCCGTGTATACTTCATCCACCAGAAGAGTTACAATGCGTTCTTGGTCAGATAGTTTTTCAATTCTTTGTTTTAAATAATGTACATCCAAATTGCCAGATTTAACTGTTAGTCCACTTGAGTATGTTTGAAGGCTGCTCATACTTGGTAAAATTAATAAATCCCGAAGTTTTTTGTGTAAAGATGTGCTTGACAGTTGCCACAAAAAAGCCATTGTAATTGTCTTCGTTGAGTATCTTCGTCGTTCTTTTGGCAGAAGAAATAGCTGCAGTTGTTCAACTATAAAATCAATTAACGAAGCATTGCAATCCGAGTTGTCTTGCTCTGCTAAAGATAAAAAATCTTTCAAATAGCAAATTACCTTTTCGATAATACAAGTCTTTAAAGGTAAAGACTTGTCTGAAAGTGATTTGCAGTGAGCCAGAACATTGCTTAGTCCAGAAAGGGTCTCAATGCGTTCACTGGTTATTAGATGCTTGAACACTTTTGATGGCACTTGAACAGATGATACATATGCAGCAAAACTTAAGCTGGCAAATATGATGACAGAAGCACCTAGTTTAGGAGCAGAAGATGAATCATTATCCTGTTCAATGCAATGAAAAGAAATTTTATCAGTTTCAACAGATGAAATATAGCCAGATGGTAATATCACTTCACTTACTTTGCTCTTTAAGTCATCAAAATTTGAAAGAACATCTTGAGACAAAAATTGGTCATTAAGTTTTTCTTGGCGCATTAACTCATTCTCCGCTCTTTTTGATGAAGATGCTGCTAATGATCTCTCTATAGTTGAGGGTACAGACAAATATTCAGGAAGTCCAGGAAATATCTTTGGAATTGCCTCTGGCTTTAATCTAAGACGTTTCAAACTCTGTGTTTCTCTTGACATTCGACGTTGCGTTCGGCTGTCTGAGGATGTTGTTTTGAAATCCGTTTCATGAAAATGCTTTGCGCAGACTCTATGTGAATCACTCACTGACCAGTCTTTACGAGGAATAGCTGTAAGCCATTTCTTCCGTAAATGAGCTTCAGTCGGAAATTTAAATAAGGCATATTTTGGTGAATTTGAGTTAGATTGATATCCAGTTTTGCAACCAGGTATGCAGCATTTAAATCCCATTTCAAATCAGTTCTTGCAACCTAACACTACTATTATTGGAATGAACCAACGAGCTATTTAGATACAGTTGCCTATTTGTTTAAGATAGCATGAATAACTTAAAAGAATTATCCTGAGCAGCAAAAACAATTTTTTAATTGGTGTAGCATAATTAAAAAAACCAGCAGACTACCCAACAACTACATTATTGACTGGTTGTTGGTTACTGTACATACCAATATCACTGCAATTTTGAGCTTACAAATTAGAAATAGCTTATAAAAGTTATAACCATCAGTGGGCTACCGGTATATTACCGGTACTTATTCTATCACATTAGGCCAAATATGTCATTTAGTATTAGTAGGTGCATGCTGAATTATCAGTTAATGAGTTACAGGAAATCTATCAATCATTCTTGTGCAACTTTTTGCTGACAAACTTCTACTTTCTAGGTAACTCAGCAAACCTGGCTAGGTTACATGTTAGGGTACGTACTGTACTGGTTAGCCTACTACAATTCTGAATTATATGGTACCGTTAGTTTTTAGAGAAAAATGTCAAGATTAGAAAAGAGAAAGTTTTAGGTCAACCTTAGTGTAGTTCTTTTCTATAAACTTGCTTGCCTAGCCATTTAAATGGTACCAATATGCTACACTGATAACTTACGGTACAATACAAGAATTAGAGTTGTTTTGAATAGACCTGAGACATAAAGTCTTTACAGCTTTTCATTATTTATCTTAAATTCTTATATTCTAGGCTAATGCTTACTGGTTACCTGCTCCAGTGTTCAGCTTTTCACTGTAACAGTGCAAGCAAGGCAGTTCAAGGCTAAAATATCATTAAGTCATTGTTTTTGATTAGGCCTATGTCGCCTAATAAGACCTACAGCTAGATTGTTTAACATATAAACCTAGACTAAAAACTTAATCAAAAACCAGTCCACCTACGCTCATTTTCATTTAGATCCAACCAACTTCAAATCTAATACAGTACATTTCGCCATTTCCCATGCTCGCGAAACTCAAACCAATACCAGTCCTTCTCTATTCTTACAATAGGACTACTAATGTCACTCCGTGCGCGGAAAAACGCGGCAGCTGGCAATCCCGATAGTTCTATAAATCCCTGGCTCTGGTAGCGCATGAGGATATTTTTTTGTAATTATTTTTTTTTGTTAGTGAGAAATTTGGGATGGAAGGTTATCAGTAAATTAAGTCTGTTCCTTTTAAAGTTTGAGGGTGTGCTCCCTGAATTAAATTTAATACTCTGTACGACTTGAATTTATATTTTAAGTTTATTGCCATAAAAAGAGAGTATGATTACTGTTGAATTATCAGTAGGCTGACTATTACATAGTTATGACTTACTGCATATAACAATGTTTTCATTGTCTTTTTTGAACTTGTATATGGTGCTTTTTTTGCAGCAGTTGACTACTATGTTTATTACACGGTGCCTTGTTGTTGTTTTTTTTTTGGCTTGTTTGTGCTTGCGCTTTTCTTATCGCCCATTGCTTAAGAATTGAAGTCTGAAGTGGGAGTGTGGGTGAAGCTGACTTGATGAGCACTGCTCCTTCGCTTCATCCACAGTATGCATAGACTGTGGTTTCGCATTGTTCAGCTTTTACAGATGTCATTGTGTGCCTCTTTTTGTGCGTGCTGAAAGAATAAACTACTGACTGACTTATGTGAAGTACAGTTAGTCACAGTTAATACCCCAGCTCAAATTTGTCTAGAAAATGCTATCATATATATATAATTCACATAATATACAAAAGACAGTAGAACAGTGTATCAAACTTTCTATCTGTTGATTTCATTCATCTTTTGTGCAGTGGTGCATTTGTAGATTTAAGGCCTTGGCTACTGTTTTACAGTCACAGCAGTTTTGTTCTTGTAAGCCCAGAAACAACGGAAACAAGTCCTACTAAAACCATACATCATCACAAGTACTGAAATAATTACGCAGACTCGTAAGAATTTAAAACCTAACCCAAACTCGAATCTTGATCCAAGTTGCAAATTGTGATCCATTCGATCTTTGTAGTCTTGTATGCAGTATATTTATATGAGAACCCTAATCCTTGTCCTGTTAAGATCATTTCTAAGATGTGTCAGGTTTTTTCAATTGCAAAAATTCACAAAACCAAATTAGTAAACTTAAATTAAAGTTTAGAAGGAACACTACACACAAATACTGTATGTCAAAATTATCAAAATAAAGATACTTGAGTGAATGGGCATAATAATCAAGATCCTTTAAATATAGCGTCATATGCAAGCACATTTCACTCATACTTTTTTGTCATTTTACAATTTTGTTTGGGTTCAATTAGACTGAATGAAAGGATTATTCAACTCACAGTCAAATAGTTAGCTACTGGTGATGATGGATAGCAACTATGATGAACGTAAACACTTAATTCATATCTTTTGTGCTATTGTATCTACTGCCATTGTTATTGAATGTAATGCAGTGTCCTTATGATTTTATTGGGTGTAAAATTCATCAAACAGCATGTCCTAGAAAGAATATTACGAAGTGGAATCAAGTTAGAATATTAAGACAAAATGTGTGATACAAGCAAGTCAAAATGTTACCGCAAAAAGCCTTGCCTAGAAATCTTTTTTTAAGCTTTTAAAGGGTTGGGCTGTTGAGTCTGAAGCAATTGTTACATTATGGACAGAATGTCAGAGGGAAGCCTAAAACACATTTTATTTATATATTTTATTTACATTGCAAAAAAAAAAATTACATACGTATAGGCTGCTAACTTTTCCAGCTTCGCACAGTCTGACAGTGACATTACTGCATCAGATACAATGTATGAAGTTCTGACTGTTACCGGTATTACATTATCCTGGTATTCAATTCGATTTATTTGGACAATGAAAAGGCTGTGTAAGTCATCAACGTCTAATGTCCCAAAAAGAAAGAAACTTGGTAAAGTAACATATATCTGTTACAGGAAAACTCGGCCACAGTCTTAAACGTGCGCAAAACCGACCGAATAGAGATGACTCGTCAAGCACACCCAAGTTCACAATTCGAACAGTTCACTATTGACCAAGGTGTACAAATCACAATCACTAGAATCGATGTCTTTCAAATGACAGTTGATGCTCGACGCTTTGATGTGAACTCTGATGCGAAACTTTTGACGTGAACTCCGACGCAAAACTTTTGACGGTTTTCTAAAATAAAAACAATACAATGCAATAGATAGCAGGCACAGATCGGTTTTAACAGCGTAAAACAATTAACATTCTTTATGAGTGAATTAACATTATTTCAACTTCCGGCTTTTACGTATAGCATGATCAGAAAGAGAAACAATTATCAAAGCAAAATAACATATCCAAAGTCGCAATACAACGTTCACAAATTAATCAAACATTGAAAATAAAATGCACAAAACTTACCAACTATTTTGAGACGGTAACGCACAGAATCGTATCAAGAAATCGACAATCGAACAGTAATTCATTTATCTCAAATCTATTTCAACGTTTTTGAGTCAATTGAAATAATTTAGTGTTTTTGCAAGGGCATTTATAGAGAAAAATTATAAAGAATAGAATAAAAACCACGCGGAAATTTAAGGGAAAAAAAGCTATTTTTCATAAACATTGTCCAAAACAAGTTTTGTTTTGCAAAAGTGGGTGAATTATTCATCGCCACCGGCTGAACTAATCATATTGGAAAATACTAAGACAAATGCAAAACAATAATCAACTTATCACTACATTTTCGTTAATACTAGTAAAATCAACATTTGCTAACATAGAAAGTAACTTGTTTTTATCCCAATCCGCTACGCACCATTAGGGGTCAAGAAAGAAAAAACTAAACATGACTAAGCAAAACGATTCGTCTACTACGTACAGCGAAAGTAAACATGACATCTTATCAATGATCGATATTGGCGTTCCTTTTCTCATGTTACAAAAGGTTTTCTGTTCAAATACATAGTGGTTGGAATCTTGCAAGGCGAAAGGTTTTTTGTTTGAATCCAAAGCAAGCTAACTTGCTGTAACAATATCAGTAAGAAACAGAACAGTAGGCTAAAATCTACTACTGTCACAACTCATAACAAAAACTCACAACATCAAACTTAACAATTATAATATGCTTCGTATCAATGCATGGCATATGCTCAAACACTTGATTCCTGGATCCCCTTATTCAATATTTGGTGTTACTTAAATTGAGTACTGTGATATATATAAATTTTTTAGCTGTTTATTAAACTTCAAGAATTTTATCTCACTGATTTCCTTTAGAATTTGATTCCATATTTTAGTTCCATTATAGATTAGCAATTTTTGAGTTTGTGCCGTGTTAACTCTGGGCAAAAAGTAGTTGGTTTTGCTTTTTTTCAAGTGTTGTAAGAATGTATTTCGTCCAGTATTATGAAAAGCCCTAAGTTAGATCTGGAAGTGCGAGATGACTTATTGCTTATTTTGTATAATACATCAATTTTGCTGTTTCCATTTTGTGCATGTCATTTAACTGTAAAAGATGTAAGCTTGAGAATAGCAGCTTAGTATCAGGTATGTGTCCTGATGTTGTTGTGAGTTATTATTATTCTTGCTGCTTTTTTTGTAGCTTAATTAAAGGTGAAAAGGCAGATACTGAAGCACCATTCCAGCTGCTAACACAGTAATTTAGATGAGAATGGATAAAGCTGTAATGAATCGACATTAAAGTTTTGCAATCACCATACTTTGGTAAATGATGCGATGCCCAGCAGCCACTGGCTAATTTTGAACTAACTTTCTGAATTTAGGGCTTCCAATTTAGTGAATGATCAATCAGGACACCCAAATATTTAACTCATGTACTACGCAAACACGTAGAGTGTTTGTGTAGACCTAACTGATATTTGCAAATTATAGCTACATATTCCAGAATTGTTTGGAATACAAAATTGCATTTCAGGCAGAAAAAATAGTCTACTAAAGCTAATTTGAAAGAAATGTAGTATTTAGATATGTTTGCGTAAACTAATGGTTTCTGATGTAGTGAATAACTGTAAAAACTATGCAGCATTGACTGATTGATGCCAACTTTTGAGACATTGTATTACCCAGGAAGATTGATAGACAAATCCACAATTATCTGGTAACAATGCAAGAAGTTTTAAAAGATTTTTTGGAGGAAAAAATATACAGTAGCAAGATTTACCAAGTGTTTGGGTATGTTCTTCAAATAATGGTTCATAGCTTAGTTTTGTTTGCAATGATATTTCAAACTTGTTACAGTATTTATATGGGATACAAGTTTTGGTGCTGACTGCAGTCTCACTTGCAGCAATATTTAACCAAATTAAAACTGGCCAGTTGGTCGAGCAGTAACGCGTTTGTCTTGGATTGGGAGGTTCATGTTTTGGCCAGTCAAATCAGACACAGTGTTGCCAACAGCTTGCACCACTGCAACATTTCTTCAGAAGGAGCTGTGTTGCCCTTCACAAATGTGAGGATATTGCCTCTGTGTTACACACTTCGGCATAGTACAATGAGTATCGTGAAAGATTTGATGTAGTCAGAACCTCACAACATAATAACTTGGCAACACAAGCTCTTTTTTTTGCTGAGTATTTTTTGCATTTAGCAAAACTTATAATGTTGTCAAGTCATGTCGTTAGTCTGATTATTGCAAGTGGGACATGCGGTAGTTGCTCATGCAAGAAAATATTTTATTAGCCCTTGCTGCTAATTGCTTTCATTCTTTCAGGAAAAATTTGCTGGTTCTTCAAGGATTATAATTCACTGCCTTAGAAAGATCACCTGCCCTGCTGCGACCACTCAGACCTGTACCAGATTATTGCAAACTCTGAAAGTGGAATTTCACCGATGGCTTTTTGAATTGTGCAATTTCATTAACTATCGACAACAGTATTCAAAAAGTTACAATTTAAGATGTAGAATGCATAGGTGGGCACAAGTCCCTTAATCGTTAATCCGTTAATAACGAAGCTGACTTTTTCATTAACTCGTTAATCCATTAAAAAGTTTTTTCATGTTAACGAACTAAATTAACTTCCGTTAAGTTCTGTTAACAGACTAAAGTAACTTCCGTTAAGTTCTGCTAACTTCCGTTAAAGTTATTATCGCTAATATCTTGCACCAATTATTCATCGTACCGGTACAAACCAGTTTGCTCTGGTAACACTTGTTGCGTATTACCTCGAGTTTTATTGAAGAATGCGAAGAAAGGAGCTCTTTTTTGAGGCAAATAATAAACTGCAGCCTTACAGGTCTATCAATTATCGCTGTTCTCAATTTTCAAACATTTTCCGATCGTAGCTTCGTTAGTGCATTTGAACTTATTTTTATTTTAAAATCATATAAAGACTGTAAAATGTAACTTCCAAAACACAAAAAGACCACCATAGCAATAAATATTTCCTTACAATCAGCTCAACAGCGTCAATACGCGTTCTGGAAGCAAGTGAATAAAAAGAAATAATTACGCGCAAAATGTTAACGAATTAACGGACTTTATTAACTTTCGTTAATTAAGACTGAAAATAACGTATTAACATTAACGGAGGTGTGAAGTTTGTTAACAGACTAGTGGTTAATGAAGCTAACGTTTTGCATTAACTTGCTCAAATGTGTTTTATACTGATATGGTTGAGACCAGAAGCAATGAAGCGTTATACTGATATTTGCAAATGATGTAAGGCAACACGCAAAGTTGTTTTACATTGCTCAGTGTCCAATCTAAATGCACTTTTAAGTTTGACAGTTTTGTAATATTTTGTTCATTTGTGATCATTTATTTAACTAATTATGGGTCATGCACACAAGCCAGTAGGGCGAAGTGAAAAATAAAAATTTTTGAATTTAAAAAAAGTGGTCTTGACATATCGCCCCAAACGCCATATGAAATACTTCTATCACAATTTTGAGTTCTTGCACTCTCTAGTGGTCTGCAATTTGATCGAACGGGCCTAAAATAGCCAATTTTGCCATATCTCATTAACTACTTATGGTAGAAAGCTAGTTTTTAGCTTAAAAGTTGCAGAAACAGCACATTTATATCTCCATTACAAAAAACTTTGCCATAAAAACGTACAGAAAAAAAGTTACAGCCAAATTATTGATTACAGATTTACTGATTATTGATGAGTTTTCAGTGCTCAACTTCAAACACATTGCAATTCACGTTGGCATTAAAAATACGCCAGATGAAGTTTAAATTTATGTATATTTGTAAGTACTTTTAGTGTGCCATGCTGCCTTATCAGCTTCAAATAGTTTCTTTATTGGCAATTAGCCTTACACAATTGGGCAATGTCCAGCATAGTATTGTAACAAATATTCAAAGTTTCATGTTATAGCATCATCCAGTATTGGTTGGCTCTAACATCATTATTTTATTTATGGTAAACTTGAGGAATTACATTTAGTTAATTCAAAAAAGTTTAGATTGTACAGTTCATTTCAAAAGCACTGAAAGATGCAAAAGTACAAAATTAGAAAAATAAGAATTGAAAAAGCAATTAGTAATTAAAAAAGCCAAAGTTCCAAAAGGAAGATTATTCGGCAATATATTTAATGAACAATTTAATACCATTGTTTATTGTATTGTAGACACAGTATATACTGTACTCGCTGGCATAAATTTTGTTATTTCTGAAGCGGCATGCTACCTAAAAAAAGATCCAAGTGTAATGTAAAAAGTTGTATGATGGAGAAATTTTTCAAAGTTGTGATAATTTTCCTCCAGGGTTGCTGCGAACCAAGAAACAAGTGATTTGAGGGCTTGCTCAACTTTAAGCACTTCAGGAAGTTGGATACAGCTCGAATTGTTGCAAAAGAACAGGTGGATTGGGTGTAAAGTTGATTGGACAAAGAATCTATCAACTAATGCTAAACTTATGTGGTTTAACTAGATAGCGGAAAAAATCTAAAACATCAGATTGATACAAAAAGCTTAAAACTAATTTCTTGCACGATGTTGATAAACTTTTTGATATTTTTTGCTATGATAAGAAACATAGAAAGCCATATGAAATTATGTATGGCCTGAGAATAACGTTTAATGATCATGCTTTTTTTGGAGATCAAAAAGCAGAAACCAAGGCTACATGTTTGGCAGAAATATCAGAACTTTGAAAAATTTCTCTTCCATACAACTTTTCACAAGTAACATTAAACTTGAATCTTTTTTTAGTTAGCATGCTGCTTCAGAAACAGTGAAATTTATGTCAGCAAGTACAGTATATACTGTATCTACAATGCAATAAACAATGGTATTAAATTGTTCATTAAGTATGTTGCCAAATTTTCTTCATTTTGGAACTGCAGCTTTTCTAATTACTTATTGCTTTTTCAATTCTCATTTTTCTAATTTTGTACTTAAGCATCTTTCAGTGCTTTTGAATTGAAATATAATTCCTCAAGTTTACCATAAATAAAATAATGATGCTAGAGTCAACCAATACTGGATGATGCTATAACATGAAACTTTGAATATTTGTTACAATACTATGCTGGACATTGCCCAATTGTGTAAGGCTAATTGCCAATAAAGAAACTATTTGAAGCTGATAAGGCAGCATGGCACACTAAAAGTACTTACAAATATACATAAATTTAAACTTCATCTGGCGTATTTTTAATGCCAACGTGAATTGCAATGTGTTTGAAGTTGAGCACTGAAAACTCATCAATAATCAGTAAATCTGTAATCAAAAATTTGGCTGTAACTTTTTTTCTGTACGTTTTTATGGCAAAGTTTTTTGTAATGGAGATATAAATGTGCTGTTTCTGCAACTTTTAAGCTAAAAACTAGCTTTCTACCATAAGTAGTTAATGAGATATGGCAAAATTGGCTATTTTAGGCCCGTTCGATCAAATTGCAGACCACTAGAGAGTGCAAGAACTCAAAATTGTGATAGAAGTATTTCATATGGCGTTTGGGGCCATATGTCAAGACCACTTTTTTTAAATTCAAAAATTTTTATTTTTTACTCCACCCTAACAAGCCAGTTAATCCTAGTTGTGTTTTGTTTTTATAAAGAGAGGTACTTAGTGACAAAATTTGGTTTAGAAGTAATGTTGTGGTTTATCTGGTGATATTTATTAGTCTATAGTCATCTCAGTTAGGCTACAGGTTTGCTCATTTTTCAGTCTTTTATAGTGTATTAGTCTATTTGTGTCACTGCGTGCATTTTCATTTTAAAATTGAAAATACAAAATCAAAGAACAGAGTTTCACAAGGTCGTATCTTTTTAGAAGTCTTGGACCATGAATTTCATCCAGAGAATGCACCCACTTTTTCCCAACGTCGAATCAGCTGTTTTCATGCCACTGCATTAACAATATCTTCGACTATGCAAATGTGCATGCAGCATTTTGATCTTCACAAAAAATTACCAAAATCTTGAAATGTACTTATGGAATATTATGAATAAATCTTGGACTTCCAAAAAATGTGCAACAACAGAACTACAGTAGAAATAATGCCAATGGCGATGTATAAACTGATTCCGAGTGTTAAACAAAAAGAGTGAAGAACGACTTTTGTACCACCCTAATTTAGCAACATTTTAGTTTTACTGCTATTGCATTTATTTGTTTTGAGCATGTTGTGTATGTACGTGTTGTTCCTAATTCATTTAAATTGAGTTGTGCTATCAAAATTGTAAGCAACTTTTGGGTATGTAATTCATCATTGCCTAGAAGATGATTTTTGAAAAAAATACTACAAAATGACTCTTGTTTTCGTTAGAATATCTTAACTTGTCACTCATTTTTTTCATTCGTATTTGTTACAAAGCTCTTTTTCATTTTTCAAAAGCGCCATCATTTTTTTGTTACTTGGCCGCTTGACAGCTTGCATTTTTTTATTTTAGTTACCGGTAGTACTTTTTCGGTTAGCGAGTTCGTTTGTGATACGTGTGACCATAGGACTCTTTAGTGGTAGTTGGAAACTGACAGTTTTGTCGTTTTTATTTTTTTAATTCTTTTGTTCTTCGAATATGCCGAATCAAATCAGTTGAATACACGTGACTGCAAAAAATATTCGCAACAAGAGCAACCTTTGCTTTGTTCAATCCTCTTCTCTGTTTCTCCGTGCGTTTGTTTCTAGTCTACTGAATAAAGAGTCTATGATCTGACTGCCAAACCAAACGAACGCGAATTTGTGTTTTCGATCTAATTAACGCGTTTGCTGCTGACAATATTAACTCGCTTTTAATCTAAATTCGTTTAAAAAATACTGCTCGAGATCGGTTTCATTGAAGAAATGAAAATTGCTTGAGATAATGAAGAGAAGCTGCAAGCTTTTTCCACTATTTCCTTTATCTACATCAGTAAATTTAATCCGTTTAACTACGCTCCATTGACAACTCTGCGTTTCAAAATTTCGTGATATCAGAGAAGGATGACTTAGTAAAATTTCTTGCAAAATAGGCAACGCGATGTTCGATTATTATTGTAAACATTGCGTTCTTATAAGAATTTTTTAAGTTATCCTTTTATGATGTCACGAAATTTCGAAACTCAGGGTTGTTAAAGGTACGTAGTCAAATGGATTAAATTTATTTTTGAGGATAAAAAAGAAATAGTGAAACAAGGTTCGGGGCACCTCTTTATTACCTACAGTAGCTCTCAGTTTTCAATAAAACCGATTTCAAGTAGTAAATTTTCAAGCAAACTTGTTTGTCTGGCAATTTAGTCTGATACAAAAGCACTTAGGTACGAAAATTCACTCCATAATTATTTCGCAATTACATGAGCTTAATGGCTAGTGTAGAATTGCTGGTGACAGATGTAGGTTTAAGTAATGAAGCGTTTCAAAAAGAATGCGAGTGTGCTGGATCTGATTTTGTTTATGAATTTTCTATCGAAAAAACTAAAGTTCACGCTTCTAAATAAAAACAGTTTCAGCTCGAGCTTCTGCCAACCCATTACACAAATCTGAAATTAGAGTACTGTATATTGAAGAAGAGTTAAAGCTTAATTTATTCCGTATCAGTGTATGGCTTGTAGCAACTGTAGGGTTACCATGTTTTGTTCAGCTAGCCTCCAACATGTTTTTGGTAGTGCATTGGTTGATAAGAGATTGCCGAATTTGAGGATCAACCAAGTAATGATCTTCTTAGAGACAATTGGACCCCCGTACATATGGTGATGCATTTGCATTTTATTCAAGCGTTTTTGAATGAGATCTACAGTAGTTAGTTTTTTTTCTTGCATATCTGAAGTTTTTTCAAGTCGTTGCAGAACTTTTTAATGTACGAATAAAGCGTGATTGGTTGATTGATGTTTTTATTTCGTAAGAATCTTATGTATTAAATAACCTTCGTGTATTGCTAGAAAGTTGCGATTGCAAAACTAATTAAAAGTACGGTAAGCTTAATCAACACAAATACTCTACAGCAGTATCTTCGCTCTGTGCACAGATAATGCTGGAGGATGTTACGCTCTGAGTAAATTATGATTGCTTTACTGTAACTATGCACTAATTCGCAGAACTGCTAACAGGGGCGAAGCACATGGTGTTGGTAACCTTTTTACCATGGTTTAAAAAGGGAACCGCTTCTTCTTGATCAACAACTACAGTACATTGTTTGTCAGATCAGCATTTTCAAAGGCTTTATTTGTTGTTGTTGTAGCGCATATTTATCCTCCTGTCTCCGGACAGCGTCAGACGCTAACTTGTTGGACGATCCGCACACTTTTCATTACTAGGACTACTTCGTGATTAGAGGAATCCACTTCTGCTTAGGAGTTTCCGATGATCCAATGTTTCTGTTGATTTCTTCGTAATCTTGTCCACCGAATTTGCTGCTTGTTAGAAGCCACCAACCAGAGATAATCATCGTAAAGCGTAGTTCACTTAGATTGTTACCGGCCATACAATACCTTCTCGTTGCAACTCTTTTCAAAACTCTCCGAGTGCTGGGTCACCTGGGTGTTCTGCCGTTGACCTAGCGCCCGATGTAATTACTCCTTGTGATTATAACGTTTAAGTTATCGTGCGATTAAACGTTTGAATCATTCCAATCCACATTCCTAGTTCTGTCTACGCTAAAACTTTACATCTCTGCGATGACAAATTCAATTACGCAATTCGATTCTTCTTTGTCTGATAATGTAAACCATTTCGACGATTCCATCAAACTGAACAAAACATACTTGCCGAAATAATTTTCAAAAAAAAATTTTACCTCAAAACTTTCATCACGAAGTTGTTGAACTGCTGAGTAGAAGTAGAAACGACTGGCAAATTGGCGCTTCCTGATCTCTGATCACAATTTGGGTTTTAGTTACACGTAAGGGTTCGATTCTCGATAAAGCTTTCCAATTTTACTTCGTTTGCGACAGCGTGTAATGAAATCGAGGTTTATTAAGCAGTAATCAACAGAAACATAATGCAAGTCAGCAAACAAACGATGATAAACGAATGAGCGAGCGTCGAGCGGTATTTGTTAGCGAACGCAGGGCTCCACAAAATTTCAAATTATATAATCAGGCCAATTATTTTGAAAATTTATCCAAAGTATCAACCAAAGAAGGTATACAATGATTACCGAGTGAAGCAACTTATACATCTAAAAATCAGAAAGGCGAATAAATGGAAAAAATAAAACTCATTTTATAAGTCTGGCATAAAACTACAGAAAAACAAAAAAATCAACATTTAAAACATCATTTAAAATCTCCCTAAATTTAGAATAGTTTTCTTATATGCTGAAATCTACAGGCTAATCGTAGTAAGCAGGTGCCGTATCAATAAGGTTTCGCTAAGAAGCTGACAAATATGTTTTGCGCCAGCGCAAAATTGATTAAGTAATAATAACGCGTTCGTCTTTGGAGCATAGATACTGCAAAGAAGTTTAAATTTGGGGTCAGTGAACTCGGACACGGAGTTACAAACAATAGCAAACCGCTGACGCAATCTTTCGAAGTAGTGTTGCCAAGGCGCGATGATTCGGAGACGGGCTCGGCTAAGTTGTCATACGCTTCGGCGTAATTTAGCAATTGAAAAAATTTGATTTTTGACACCCAAAAATTCTTTCAATATCACGTTTGGTGCGTTGAAAAAGTAGAAATATTTTGAACGCATAAAACTGTCATAGTTTCCCCTGCTGAGAAATTTTGATGTAAGGTTGGTTGGAAAAAGATAGCGACTTGCTCGCCAAAATAGCGGTTTTCAATAACTTTCAAACAATTTAAATGAGTATGAACACAAAAGCAAACCTCGTTGTAATGTTATTAAAGGTAGGCTCGGATAAGATAAAGCGCAGCTTAACGTTCGCAATCAAGTTACAACACACAATGTGAATTTCGCATTTTAATTTTAGGCAAAAAAGAAGCAAATTATTTGCTAAGGAAGGCTAACATTTGGCAATATTACGATAAACACAAAACTAACTTTTAAGCATAAACTTGCGCGACTAACCAAAAAAAGTTTGAAAGAAAACCCTGCGCAATGAATCCGCAAAAAAATTTAATGGCATTATCTCGCAAATTTCTAATTTAGTTTACGTTCCAGCATACCTAAACTACCTAAACAAACGACTTTCAATACAGGAAAAGATACGACATAAGCAGTTGACAACTCGCAGTCGTGGTTCACACACATCAATCAAATGCCAGGGTGTATAATAGGGTAAATAAATGAAAAGCTAATAAACATATAGGAGCATCAATACGTGATATTCCAAATAGCAACCAAAAAAAGTAACTTTATAACTTTAGCAAATGGAAATACCAAATGAATGGTTAGTTCCACAGTGCAACAGTATAAAAAAATACATGAATAAGTAGAGGTGGAGGCCTTAAGGACGTCCTTGGCCTCGAGGGTCAAGTCCTTGACCTCGAAGCCTCCAAGTCCTCGAAAATACCCCGTCCTTTGCCGAGGACAGCACTATTTGTTCATTTGTTAAAAATGGGCCGAGGTCATGAACATTTTTTTCCTCGACTGAAATTTCACAAAAAATTTGCGACTTTCTGCGCGAAGACCTTTTTTTTCTTGGAGAACACTTGCGCGTTGTGTCTTTGAGCATTCCTGTCCTTGGCCTCGAGAGAATCTGTCCTCGGAAAGTCGTTAATTGGTCTCGGCCTCGGATTTTTTTTTTTTGTGTCCTTGGCTTCGAGCCTTGTGTCCTCGACTCCACCTCTGGGAGGAAGCACTTCCACAAGCAAACTGAGATTGAGTTACCTACTGCTGCAGCGTTATAATTTCACAGTATAAGACACGACTCACGAGTACAGTTATTTAATATGAAATTATAACAATAAACGGAGGTGGGCACTAACAACATTTTACCAAACGAGCAAGGCAATGATTATCTAATTCTAAACCACTTACAGCAAAGCGCAAGATACGCAATTTAAAGTTTCTATCTCTGAAGAGTAGCGAAATATCCGCAATTGCGGAACAAAATTCTTACACCAAGTCAAAGAGTAATTTAACTTTCGGAAATAAAATTACACAACACGATGCAAACTCCGAATTTTTACAATTTTAGACGGAAAAAGAATAAGTAATTTCTAAAGGTAAGACAAATCTATTTCATCGCTCAGTAACAGCACGACCTAAAAATTAATCATCATTGGTGGTGGTGGTACTACCCGACCTCTTCCGAGGAATGGGGGCGCGGAGAAACTCCGCGGAGACCCAACAATTGGGCCACACCCCAAGGTCTGGACCATAGATCAAGAATAAAGAGAGAGGAGCCAAAGATAGATTTACGAAGAGGTTCAGAGGCAGAACAGTCAAGGAGGAGATGATTGAGGTCCTGTAGAGGGTGTCCACAGGCACGACAAGCAGAATTCTCCTTCCGACTGATCCTGTGAAGATATGAAGATAAAAGTAGACTGTGGCCATAACAGCGAAGAGGGGAAAACTCACAGCGAATAGGGCGAGAAAGGAGAAGTTCCTCCGAAGAGACTTCGGGGACTTAGTGGTTCATATAGAAGTGGGAAATGTGACGTCTCCAATTGTGGTACTCAAAATAACGGACTTTGGCAACGACGGGGGGGGAGAGGGCATGGTATTGCGTCAGTGGGGAGGGAGGCACCAGCTTTGACAAGTAAATCCGCATTTTCATTACCGGGGAGACGAGCGTGACCGGGTACCCGTTGGAAGCGCAAGGTGGTGTTGTTGGAGAGGGAGGAAGCAAGAGACCAAACATTCCAGAGGGACTCAGGCAGGAGATAAGAGGGGGCTGATGAAATGATTGATAGGGCCAACTGGGAATCAGTTAGGAAAAGGACTGACTGGAATTTGCAGGTCATCAAGTGACTAGTACACCAATCAAAACCTTGCTTGAGGGCAAAGGTTTCAGCGATGAAGCTGGAGGCAATTGGACCAGTGGAGAAGATCAAAGAATAGGATGTGTTGCATTTGGAGCATGTGACATACACTCCAGCACCACCGGGAGAAGCAGACTGGAGTCGGGCTGTGGTGTTGCATGTGCAGTCGGGAATCAAGGGGGAAACGGTGAGGTGGGTTGCAGTCCATGGGGGAAAGGGGGCACATGATCAGAGTCTCGCGTGGGGATGGGAGGGATAGAGTGGCCAAAGAACAGAATGATCTCCAGGAGAATTTCTTCTTTAGTCGACTGGGCACGTTTCTTGTTGCCAGGGCATAAAGGCTGGAGAAGTCTGGGGGGAGACGCAGAGCACGTTCGAAGGAGGAAAGAACCTGATGTTCTAAAGTTAACTTTAGAGGAGGGAGTTGAGCCTCAAGAAGGAGTAGGGAGGAGGGGGTGGACGAGAGGCACCCAGTAATAACCCTGCATGCAGCTCTGTGTAGGACTTCCAAGTGATTGGTTGCGGTTTTGCAGAGGAATGGGAACCATCCAGGAGAGGCATATGTGAGCACCGGTCGCACAAGAGCTTTCTAAGTAGGGAGAGAGATTCTTTCGTGGGACCCCAGGAGGCAGTGGCTATGGAGCGAAGGGCTTTGTGGCGTGGATAGAATTTGGAACATAGGGATTGGACGTGGGCCCCAAAGAATAGAGTCCGATCTAAGGTTACACCAAAGAATTTAGGGGTGGGATGGAACGAGAGAGAGATACCCAGGAAATACAGCCGGGGTTGGAAAGTGGCTTGATGGGGATCTGTTGAGAAAAAGGAGGACTCGCACTTCTTTGGATTGAGAGGAAGTCTCCATAAGGTGGACCATGTTTCTAGGATATTTAGGAAGGATTGGACGACAGAAGATGCTTTGAGCAGGTGTGGGGAGGAGGACCAGATGGCCAGATTGTCAGCATACAGGGAGGCATGAGCACCCTAAGGCAAATCCTTGGTAATGTCATCAACAAATGCGATGAAGAGGACTGGACCAAGTACCGAGCCCTGGGAAACCCCTCGTCTGATACGGAAGGAAAGGCTGCGGGAACCACCAACCTGGATTTTAGCTCTACGGGCAGAAAGGAAAGAGCGTACCCAAAGAATGGAGTTTGAGCGAGAGCAGTTTATGAAACAAAGCAGAGTGCCAGATCGAGTCGAAAGCCTTGGAGAAGTCAACAGATGCCAAAATGGTTCGGTCTGGAGGCTTTTTCTTTTGGAAGCCGTCCAGATTGATTGATTACCAGCGTCCTGCCACCTCATTGTGGTGGTGTAGACCCTCCCCAATGGGGATGGGTCGAAATGGCAGGACAGATCTCCCGAGGGGCTTGACCAAAAGGTCGCCCCCATTTCCTAACCAGCATTAGTGGTGGTGGTGATACTACCCGACCCCTTTCGAGGGATGGGAGTGCGGATTCGTTTAAGAAAGCGACAGGGAAGTCGCAAAACACCTAACGATCATTCGAATCAAGCAACCTACCTCTTGTCAGAGGCAAATTCAGCCAATTTGACAACAATACGATTAAAATGGCCGACATTGGACAACATTAGGATTGAAGTGAAACAAAATTAAGTTCATCGAATAACATAGAGCAACTAGCAAAAAAATTAAAAAGCGTAGCGCAATTACTTTTAAGGATAGATTAGTCTGCAGCGCAACTTCAACAACATCTCAAAATATAACATTAAAGTGAAACGCAACTAAAGCAATTGCAGAGGCTCAAAAGTTGCGGTTTGCCCACCTCTGATTATAACCAATAACACACTTTAATGCTGCTCTAATAAATGTTAACCTCACATTTGAACTTTAATCTCAACTTGAATGAGGACTGAAGGTAAAATCACCGGGGGTATCCAAAGTTAGGCCAATCGTATTAGATTAGATCGGCGTTGACTTCATACTTCTTGATCCAGCCCTACCAGAGATATTCTACTTCAAACACGAGGCCTCTATATTCATAATTGTTATTGGCAACCCTGACATTGATAACATTCGCGACGCCATCTTAGTGCTACCCTACGGCAATGCAGCAATTTTCTAAGCCACAGAAGCGTTTTAACCTATTTATAGCTAGGTTAATACAGCCCTCAGTACGTTAGGATACTGCATTAAAATGTCAGAGTTGCCAATAAAAATTGTAATTTGGAGACCTCTACGTCGTGCTTGAAGTAGAATATCTGTGGAACGGCTAGGTAAACAAAAATGAAGTCTACTCCATTGATGTTGCCGTCAGTCCTCGTTTAAATTTCGACAAAAATAATACCTTGCATTCCATTCAAGCTTAACTACCAACTATTGAAATAGTGTGGTTGCATAAACAGGTCCACGACAATTGACCGCAACAAACTGACCACGAACGAGCTGACCGCAAACCAACTGACCCCGATTGGCCTAGAAGGAGATCATAACAATATTTTACTATCCCCACAGCCATCGTGCCCAAACCCTCACCTTGTGACGAAATCACTTTGTGAACGAGATCACTGGTAATTCGCGGTCAGTTTGTTGCGGTCAGTTGACTTGGTTCGGAATAAACGCTGCAAACCAGAGATGTAAATGAAACGCAAATGCACAATTTTTAGTGCTAAATATTGTTTGACTGTACAATGTGCAGATATTGTGTGACTTGGACTGCGCAATGTTGCATGAACACTTGTACAAATGCACAGTCGAAGATATTGTTAACGCAGAGACGTGAAAGCAGTTGATTCGACGTTGGGAAAAAGTGGGTGCTTTCTGTGGCTGAAATCCATGGTCTAAGACTTCTAAAAAGATACGATCTGTGAAATTCTGTTCTTTGATTACAGGTAATTGCATTTTCAATTAATGCAAATGCACGCAGTGACACAAATAGACTAATAGAGTATAAATGACTAAAAAATGAACAAATCTGTAGTCTAACTGGGATGAATGACTATTGGCTAGTACCTATCACCAGATAAACCACAACATTACTTCTAAACCAAATTTTGTCACGAAGTACCTCTCTTTAAAAAAAAGCAAAAAACAACTAGGATTAACTGCCTTGTGCGCACGCTCATAATTAATTAAATCCAAAATTAAAAAAAATAAAATACTACAAACCAGGGTCTTTTTGACTAGATGACCCTAACAGGTCCCTTCTATTCTATAGTCGTAAAAAAGTATTTTTTGGTTTTGCAATTGTTAACTATTTTTTTATGTAGTGCTCCATTTATTGCCATGGTTCTCAACCTATGGGTCGCGACCCAAAGTTGGGTCGCCTAAAAATTCTTTTGGTTCACTTGTTGTTGTTTTTTGTAAACATCTACACACAGTGAAACTTGCAGAAAAAATAATAAAATAAATGCAACGCCGCTTCATAGTAAGATAGTTATCAACCCTTGTTGCATTTTTGTACTCTATAAACTCAAGCAGTAAAATTTTGAGCTTCTGGAAACCGCAAAGTTGTAAAACGCTTCGAAGTAGTAAACGATATACTGTAGTACTTTTATTAACATAGAACTCCCGTAGTGAAGAAGCTTTGTTTGCGTGGAGATTGGAAATCAATGGTCATGTATGTCAGACTACGTCACGCATAATTGGTCACAATCAGCAGTATGACCAGGGGGGCTATTGCCCCCCAATGGGCCTGCCGACCAAAATGCAGGATAAGGAAAATACCACGTTTTTATCACTTCTGAGACTGTCTTTTGCATTAAAATAAACTCAAAAAATGATTTAAAGTATACTTTGAAACGTTTATTTAAGGGTGGGGGTTACTTTGTCAAAAACAAACCTCATAGATCGGGAAAAAGTTCAAAAATGGCCCAAAATTGGTAATCAAATACATCGCTTATTGAAAAATGTTCAACAAAGGTTTTATCAAAAAATATATAAGCTCAGGAATAGAGGGGAGATATTCATTTATTATTAATTAATTATCTATCACTCCTCTCAAACTTCCTTCCAATAGCCCTCCTAATTAAATCTTTTTCTATAAACTATGGATGAAACAGATTACTCCTTGAGAGTTTTATTGAACTACCGATAAAGGATTTTATGATTTACCAGCTTGTAAACAATAAGCGTAAAATTAAGCTATTTTTGCAAAAAAAATTCTTTAAGCGATGGGGGCTCTTCCTCCAGGCCCCGTGCTTCTGGTGGCTGGGGCTTTGCCCCCAGACCTCCAGGCTCGGGCAGATAGGGGACTTGCCCCAAACCCACAATTGCCGCCAGACCCCCATAACAGCCCACACATTGCAGATTTCTGGCTATGCGCCTGGTACCAATACTCAAAGCTAAATAGCAAATATTCATAAACATATGTTCAGTGAAAAGTTGTTTATTTTCAACAAAGTTCTGTCATCATTAAAATTTTTTTCTACATAACAGCTTTTAATTTAACTATGCATCAGAATATACTGCACATGGGTCGCAAAATTTTACACATTTGATTTTTTCAGTAAATTTGGGTCGCTTTGAAAAAAGGTAGAGAATCACTGGTTTATTGCACCTTGTAGTGACATATAATAAATTGAACTTGAACTTAAAAGTGTATTTTGATCCGACTTTGAGCAATGTGAAGCATCTTAGCAAGTGGTTGCTGACATCACTTGCAAAGATCAGCATAGCACTGCATTGCTTCTGGTCTCAACCATATCAGTATAAAACACCTTCTACATTTTAAACAGTGGTGTAAAAAGTACTTGATAACCATAACTAGAGCTCGACCGATATATCGGTCAGCCGATATATATCGGCCGATATCAGGGTCCAGCCGATATATCGTATCGGTGTTTACCACCGATAAAATATCGGCTTAGAACAATTACCTTAAACTGTTTATTTTTGAGAGCAAGCACAACCGCTCTTGACTATTGATTGCCAAATTGTTGTATTTTTTGTTTGTTTTTTTGATGAATAGCATTGGAGTGTGACTTGTGTTTGCAATAGTCTTTTTTTGGATGGGAATTAGTGAAGCTTTTAGTGTCAAGTTAGTTGAAAAATAGTGAGAAAATTTTGTTGCTAATAAGTTAATATATCGGTTATAGATATCGGTATCGGCCTGAAAAATTCCGAAATATGATATCGGTATCGGCCTGAAAAAATCATATCAGTCGAGCTCTTACTGTAACCAAGTAAAAGTTTAGTTATATACTTGAAAGAAAAACTACCGGTACTTGAAGAAAAGTACAAACTATTGACCAAAAAAGTACTTGAGTAAAAGTAAAAAAGTAGTTGCTTTTTAAAGTACTCAAGTAGAAGAATTTCTGAAAGTATTTAAGCAAAATAAACAAATTATTCAATCAACAAACTGCAGTGTATAAGTACTAGTCGACTGCCTTCACATCACTACCACATAATGCTAGGTCTTTCAACCCCCTACTCTCTCAAGAAGTCATGAATTAATAACTGATTCAAGATTTGTCAGTATGATCGGATCAAAACGAACAACAGAGAAACTTTGGGATTTGAAAATCAGGTCACACAAAATTCCCTTGGAATCATTTCATAAAATCTTTGCTTTGCCGGAAGAAAACTCAATTATTCTGATAAATTTGTAATTCATTTCAACCTCCAGAACTTTGTAATTTGTGCTCTTCTAAATTAAAATGCTGCTTTAGTAGCGTTACTTCAAGGTAAAAGTAAGCAAGTGAAAATAGTAAGTATCCAAAAATATAATTGCTTTAGAAGTGCTTGTTACAGACAAACTCTACTTTAGTAAACTAGTAAAGTAAAGATACTTTCGTTACTTTACAACTATGATTTTAAATTATACCTTTCTGAATACTGTTGTCAATAGTTAATGAAATTCCACTATTCATAAAGCAATTGGTGAAATTCCACTTTAATAGTTCGCGATATCCTGCTGGTAGCCTGAATGATCACAGCAGGGCAGGCAATCTTCCTAAGGCAGTGAATTATGCTCCTTGAAGACCCAGAAAACTTTTCCTGAAAGAATGAAAGCAATTAGCAGCAAAGGCTAAAAATAATTAAGACATACCTAATGTAAAATATTTTCTTGCTCAAGCAACTATGCGCCACTTGCCATAATCAGACTCACAACATCGCAAGTTTTGCTAAATGCAAAAAATTACACTGGTCAACAAAATAATAGTTTTTTTTTAAACAAGAACACGAGCACTCATTTCTGGGTAACACAGGGGCACTGATTCTGAATCTGACATTAGATTGCTTCTAGCGCATCAGGATTTGAGATATGAGGGGCATGGTGTGTGAGATTGCATACATTTTGTACCCCATAAATGACAACATCTCTGCCATTATCATGGCTGTTGTTCAGGTTTTGACATAGGCTACTAATCACATTAGCATGCTGTTATACCTAATTAAACAAATTTGAAAAAAAAAGACCGAACAAAAAAGATTAAAAGTTTAATGTACTGGCCAGCACATTAAACTTGTTTAATCTCTTTTGTTCGATCTTTTTTTTCAAATTTGTTTAATTAGGTATAACAGCATGCTAATAAAGTGTGGTTGTTTACCAATAGACCGAAGATTGGACAATGGGCAAACTCTTTTTTGTTGATTGTAGTCTTGAAAAAGACTGTTTATTGGCAGCCTTTAAACAACCTGTTCTTGGGTGATTTTGAAAAAGTCTTTTTCGGGTAGCTTCAACAAAAGTGTTTTTCAGAATAACACATGTGGAAAATGTTTGCTCTCAATCTGGGCACCACTCAATACTGCAATCAATACCAGTTCAAATGAGGAAAACTTAAAAATGCTTGACATATAATTTTGGTTTGTATGGATGGTTCGCATCATCGCAATACAACATCCAGGAATCATCACCAATCATACCCTCATTCCAAACTCCTTTATACCTTTCTTCCATTGATTGGATATCTTGGCGAAATTTTTCACCTTGCTCATCACCAACTGCTCCAAGATTTTCAGGGAAAAATTCAAGGTTGAAGGAAGAAAATGCATCTTTAAGGACATGCGACACCCCATCTCTTTGTATGCCACAAACTACTCTGCAACACTTTGATGTGAATTTGACTTGAAATTTTCAAAAAAGTTGGAGCAAATCCATTTAAATGCATGCCAAGCTCGTAGTTCCAATGCACTTAATGCTTTTTCAAACTCTGGGTCTTCAAAAACTTCCAGAATCTGTGGACCAACAAAGATTCCTTCTTTCAACTTTGCTTTGCTTAGCTCGGTAAAGTTTTTACAGAGAAATTTCAAAACCATTCGAATTCTGTTTTGCCATAGCTTTCACTAAGTTCTTCACTTATCCTAGCTGTATTCGCAATGATGGCATCAAAACTTTATGGGATTTACTGAAGGTATGTGCTGGATATTTTTCACTCCAGGTGCATATGAATTCCTTGTCGGCCATTCTTATGTTTCATAGTGCTGTGCAGTGGCACAATTGTCCCACAAGCATAAAAAACAAGTGTTTTGCAAAACCCCTTACAGTCCCATCAAAATTCCAATTACCTAAAGGTATCCACATAAGCTCCACTGGTAGTCAGAATAGAGAATCGTATTTAACACAATTTCAATGCTATCACAGGATTCTTTAAACTGGGCAGAGTGTGCAATAGGGATGGAGGGATTTTTTTTTCAATGAGTAGAAGAACTGCCTTCAAGCTTTTCTTTGACGAATCAATAAAAAGCCTTCATTCGTTCACAATATAAACTATACCCAGAGTTTAAAATAGCTCCTCAATATCATGGCAGTAACAAAGAGGTCCTTCAACTTTGAAGGCCAAAGATAAATCCCTATTGTGCTTCCTGTAGTAACTTACTTTGACATCTTTTTCAATCAGAGAGAGAGAGAGAGAGAGAGATTTTTATTTTGGTATCACAACATAAGCAAACACAACAAAATAAATAGAACAAAATTAATGCAAAGTTATAAAAAACTCATACTGCAACATAAGGGAGCCGTGAAGTCTTCGAGTCAAACGGCTACCTTTCGATTGCTAACATGAGCAGAATGAAGCTCACATTTTTTATTTCTTGCATGAGCATCAAACATCTTTCTAGCATTTGGCTACTTACAAAAGAACTTTAGTACATTAGTGATGATATGAAGTTAATAATTGCACGCGATATTTTTGAGAAAACTTTTTCAACTTTAAACATCGTATTACAGCTGGTATCGACTTCCAAGTCTTCGAACCCTGGTATTTGATAGATCTTTGCGCTCAATTTGTTAGATATAGAGGTATTGACAGTTTATCACTAGAAGAAGACCTAGTACAACGTTTGTGTGTCATTGAGACTTAGTGGAAATAAGATTGAAAATACATTGGGAGGGAGTGATTGACAGATTGATGAACGAATTTTGCAATTTCCATTTTGGCTACATCCTTTATTTTTAGAATCTTTAGACGATGAAAGCACGGCGTTACGTGCTCGAGCCAGTTCAATGAACAAATCGCTCATACGGCTTTGTTTTGAATCAACTGTAGGTTATTTAGATGCGAAGTATACATTGATCCCTATATAATAATACCGTGCAAAATATGTGGGTAAACAATCGAATAGTACAACATTAGTAGTGCAGGAGTAGGTAAAAAGTGTTTAAGCTTCTTTATTATACCAACATTTCGAAATAACTTATTTTCAAGTTTGGTAAGATGGGGTAAAAAGTTTAATTCATGGTCTAGTTCAATTCCCAAGTACTTTAACGATTTGTCATTTCTTATACATGTATTATTATAAAACAGTGAACAATATATTTGAGGAGCTCGAATCTTGGAGTTCACTACAATAAACTTTGATTTTGTTGAGTTAACAGTTAGCTTATTTGCATCCATCCAGTTCTTTAAAGAACTTACTTCAGAGTTACCAAGTTCTTCAACTTCAAAAGTGTTTTTAGCAGTTAAAAACAAACAAGTGTCGTCAGCAAACAATCGTGGAGTAGAATGCAATGCAGTTATCATATCATTTACATAAAGGATAAATAATAAAGGGCCAAGGACTGATCCCTGAGGAACTCCACACTCTACGTCAACAAAGCTGGATTTGTAACCAGAGAAATAAACGTATTGCCATAGGTGGGCACGGTACTTTGCAAAAGTACCGCCGTACCGGTACTCGGTACTTTGCTAAAATTAGTACCGCGGTACCGGTACCCGTACTTTCAAATTAAAAGTACCGCGGTAGTACCGCGGTACTTATGCGGTACTTTTTTAAAAATTAAAAGAAAAAAAATTGGACTGATTGACCTCGTTTACTAGATTGTAAATCATCACTTTTAGCAATTTGGTTCGTTTCCGCGACTAGTGCGAACTCTGTAGACCTACAGTTCGTTTTGGAGAAAGTTTGCCGTAGAATAGTAAGCAGTTGCAGTATTAGTATTACTACAATAGTGAGTGCAGTACTAGCTAGTGATGAAATTGACTCGATAAAGTATCTAACTTATACGAACTACGGTCACCGGGTTACGTATTGTTCTAGAGCAGGGCTGCCCAATCTTTTTACTAGTACGGGCCACATTTACGGGAGAAAAGTTATTGCGGGCCAAATGCAATTTTACCAAGATTCAACTCCGAAGAATTTTAAGTTTGTTGTACAAAAATCGGTGCTCACTTTGGCCAGTATTTTGGGTATCTGTCCCCAAAAGTAAGTGAAGATAAAAAAAAAAAGGTCTTCGCTGCAAATCGGTGTTGATTTCTGTCAGTATTTTGGGTATCTGTCCCCAAAAGTAAGTGAAGACCAAAAAAAAAGGTCTTCGCCACAAATCAGATCTGATTTCGGGAAAACCAAACAGAAGAGGGTTTTGGTTTAGATCTTTTTATTTGCCAGAAAATGCTAAGTAAGCCTTTCCATGAGGAAATCAACCGCGCAAAAAGACCTTGCGGGCCACACAAAACAGCTTCGTGGGCCAAATGTGGCCCGCGGGCCACGGGTTGGGCAGCCCTGTACTAGAGTATCTTGTGCCCAATAATAACCAAATAGCAGTCATCTCTAAAGCATCACGTGCGTAAGTTGACACTGAAGGATACTCTGACGATCATCAGCTCCCAATTATTGCAAAGTGACATTTACACAAAACTTAGAAATTGGGGGATAAATTGCACTTTTGGCAAAGTGTACTGTTTTGATTTGTTTTTAGTCGATTCGTTGCTGCAGTTACTTTTTGCATTTCTTATTTAAAGCTAGATGGGAGCTTACCAGTTGCCAGCCTATAAACAAACGACGCATGTAAATGGTGACTTCTAAAAAATTCTTTTGTTTCCCCGTAATGAGAACAATTTCAAAATTACAGCATTTTTTGTTGCTGTTATATAGCATATTTATTCTCTTTTCACAACACAGCGTTGGACGCTAATTATTGCACAATCCGCACACTTTCATTGTGATATTTACTTCGTGCCTGGAGGAATTTGCACCTGCTTAAGAGTTTCTAGTTTTTCAATGTCCCGTGAATTTCGATTTCTTACCACTGAATTTCTGGCTATAGTTCGAAGCCACAAGCAGAGATAATCATCGTAAAGCGCTCAATCCAAGGACGCAACAACGTAACCAGTGTGTGGGTTGAACACAGATTATGCAATTAGAGTTGTCACAAAAAAGTTTTGGCACTTTTGGCCATGCTTTTGGGGGACTCTCAAGAAGATTCTTTGTCTCTTCTGACTATAAAAAAAATTAGTTTTTTGGCTAAAGTCGTTAAAATACAGGGTGAGCCAAAAGTAGGTGGACAGTAATAAAAAGCTAAGTGTAACATAGTAATAGAAAACAGGTAAAATTAAAACAAATTTTAGTACTAAAATTGTAATTATATACCACAAATAACATAGTTGTAACAAAGTTAAAATAAACAATTCAATTAAAGTAACTGAGGCATAAATTCATTCCATATGCCGTCCACCTACTTTTGGCTCACCCTGTAATTATTTTTTATTATGTTCAATTTCGGGGGTTCTAAAAAACGTGCAATCATAAAAATTGATTTCTGGGGGATTAATTTGTGGGGTTTCAGGGGAGGTGGCACCCAAAAATTTCCAGAGACAAAACCATGTTTTTTACTCGACAATTTTGTACAAAAATTAGATTGCGTTGTTTTGCCCTGTAGAACTTATTAGAAGAGCGTACAATGCTTAGGAAGAAAATAACCTCATCGCGGCCAAAGCCGAAGTGGGGTTGGTGCAGATGAAAGGATTTTTGAGATAACTTTTCTGTATAATAACCGGGTGAAATACTTTTGGCCGTATTATACATCGTTTGTGAATGAGAACATCTTCTTCGCCAAACGTTCCACGCATATTTAAAGTCAAAAGCTAATATAAATGGATGCCGGCAGTAACGTGCAGTAAATTTTTCTTCAAGCATGCCCGCAACCAAAAATCTGCAATGGGGGGGGACGTTGCGGGGGTCTGGGGGCGGATCCTCCAACCACTGGAAGCAATTGGGGTCGGGGGCAAGGCCCCCAGCCACCGGAGGCATAGGGTGTAGGGGCGGATCCCCCAGCGCTGGAAAATTTTTTATTTTTTTGGCAAATATGACTTAATTTTAGGCCTATTTTGATAAAAATCAATGCTATTAATACGTGGCATAAAATTAGCAGAGCAAAAAAATCATTATACCGTACTAGTTGAATAAATGGTTTATGTGGGAGGTAGCTATTGCTAGAATTTCAGTTCTTTTATTTACAAGTTGGTAAATCATAAAATCCTATTTCGGTAGTTTAATAAACCTCGCAAGAAGTAATCTATTTCAGTAAATTTTAGAGTGAAAGATGTATGCATATATGGGGGCCAATCGAAGGAAGGTCGAGAAAAGTTGTTGAGCATTTTTCAAAAAGCGATCAAATTTGATTACCAATTCTCGGCTATTCTTTATAGTCTTTTTTCTGATTTATAAGTTTTATTTTTGACAAATTAGCTCCCTCCCCCCTTCAATAAACATTTCAAAATATGCTTTAAATAATTTTTTGAATCTATTCTAGAGCAAAAGACAGTATCAGAAGTGCTAACAACGTAGTATTTTTCTTATTCTGCATTTTGGTCGGCAGGCCAATGGGGGGGCCATAATCACCCCGCGCCCCCTGGCTACGCTATTGTATTCACGCCTGATGTGATGAGTATTCATTGTGTAAGTCGTCTCTTACAATTTTTTCTTAGCGATTTTGGTTTTGTTTCGCCCATGAATACTGGTAATGCATTATTTTGCCATTGCAAGAAAACGTCAATTTTTCAAATCGGCCAGCAAACTGCAAACGCTAAGTCCCTGCGGTGGTAGTAGCGAGTAAGATAACAATTAAACACTAAATTAAGAAAAAAGATTGGTTGTTTATCCAATTTATTTGCAAGCACTTTTACAACGTTTCAAGTTTTTAATGGTACGTTCTTAAAATCCGTACTAAAAAATAAAAAAAACTAAAGTACCGGAACGGTACCGCGGTACTTTGCTATTTTTTGGCGGTACCGGTACCACAAAAGTACCGACGGTACCGGTACCAAAAAAGTACCGCGGTACCGGTACCGTGGTACTTTAGTACCACGGTACTGCCCACCTATGCATATTGCTTTCTATTGGTTACATAACTAATACGGAGTTTGAGACATGGGCCACGTATGCCATAATAGTTCAATTTGTTGAGCAAAATATCATGCTTAACTATATCAAAAGCTTTTTTAATGTCTAGAGTAATAATACACGATAGGTTTCCGTTGTTAATATTGTCATAACATTCAGTAATTATATCAATGAGAAGGTACATAGTGTTGCGTTTTTTTTCGAAAGCCACTTTGGCGGTCATAAAATACAATGTGCCTATTACTGAGGCTAAGGATTCTCACTTTAATCATTTTTTCTATTATCTTAGAAAAGGTAGGAAGAAGAGAAATTGGTCCATAATTTTTGGTTCAACTTTATCCCCGGATTTATATATTGGAATCACTTTCTTTTAATATAATATTTTGTATCAAATTTCGTTCTTTTAATTGAATGCAGGATGCAATGAGCTCCACTTTTCCTTAGAAAAACATAAATCTCTAATTAAGCCATTTAGATGTTTTTGTGAAAATAAGATGGGATCTTCTGTGGTATCAGAATCGATGTAGTTGGAAGAAATTAATCCGTCGGAGTTGTCTTCATCAGCTCTGCAATCAGTGGCATCAAGTTCGTGTTGAGAAGGCACTGGTGGTGGCATTACATCATCATGAGGAACTGGGGTCCTTGTTGAATCCAAATTGTGATAAGTTATTTTGTCTCTCTGTTTAACCCTTTGCTTTGGTGAAACAAAAATAGCAATCTTGACAGTGATCTTTAGGTCACACCAGATCACTGAGACGGAAAACGGCATAGAAGATGACCATTTATCTAGCCAGTTGTGCAAGCCCAAACAGCATATCTTGCATATTTTATGGGGTGCCCAACAGCCCAGGTCTTATCTTAGACGCCTAATGGGCAATAAAATATGCCGCATACATGCTCTTGATATCATGACTGATATTTCTTTGTTGTTTTTGCTTGTAAACTTTCAAAGCAAACTTTTCAAAGCCTGTGAACTTTTCAAGACAAAGCAAAACTGATTTGGATGGTTTATGCACTTTCTAGGTATTACGAATATATATGGAATTAACCATACTTTTAGAAATACTGTGAATGTATAAACATAGGCATAGATTTTTTGTTGATTACTCATATTTTGAGGGGCAAATTGTTTTTGCGAAGTTTGGTTAAACTTCATAATTCTATTTCAGCCCAAAATTTTGCCCCCAAATTCAGGTGAAAACCAAAAAAAAAGGTCTTTGCAGCATTTTGGTTCTATCTCAGTCCGGAATTTCAATTTCTTGTTGCCAAGTGGGTATTAGTTGCTGAAAAACCGAAGAGGCCAGACATATTTTGCCACCTTCAGTGTCAGACGTGAGGGGGCGGTGCCTTCCGGCCCCCCAAAATCGATGCCTATGCATATATACCTAGTTTACACCTGTAAAAATAACTACTTCATTTAACATAACATATTGCCGTATATTGTTAATATTAATTCCCTCAGTTCCACCTGCATATGTTCCTACATTTTTCACTTTCTACACTTACTGTAGACTACTTAAATAACTCGCAAAACTACCTGCTTCCATCCTTTCCTTGTCACTCAAAGCTTGCACTTACATTGTTTCACCACTTAAGAATGCGATTCTGTGACATCATTCTGCAATGTTTTATTGTATTTGGACTGTAAAATGCTTAACAACGAAAGTTGATTTAAAATTAAAAAAAAAGAGAGATCTCAAAAACCTGATGTGCCAGAGAAAAAGTAAAATCATTTTTGAAATCTGCATCAAAAACACATTAAGATAAACTCAACAGAATCTCCGTTTAAAATTTGCTGTTGACCAGTGCAACCAGCCAAACAAACAACTTTTGTTGCCAGTTATATGTTGTGAGGTTCTGACTACATCAAATCTTTCACGATACTCATTGTACTATGCCGAAGTGTGTAACACAGAGGCAATATCCTCACATTTGTGAAGGGCAACACAGCTCCTTCTGAAGAAATGTTGCAGTGGTGCAAGCTGTTGGCAACACTGTGTCTGATTTGACTGGCCAAAATATGAACCTCCCAATCCAAGACAAATGCGTTACTGCTCGACCAACTGGCCAGTTTTAATTTGGTTAAATATTGCTGCAAGTGAGACTGCAGTCAGCACCAAAACTTGTATCCCATATAAATACTGTAACAAGTTTGAAATATCATTGCAAACAAAACTAAGCTATGAACCATTATTTGAAGAACATACCCAAACACTTGGTAAATCTTGCTACTGTATATTTTTTCCTCCAAAAAATCTTTTAAAACTTCTTGCATTGTTACCAGATAATTGTGGATTTGTCTATCAATCTTCCTGGGTAATACAATGTCTCAAAAGTTGGCATCAATCAGTCAATGCTGCATAGTTTTTACAGTTATTCACTACATCAGAAACCATTAGTTTACGCAAACATATCTAAATACTACATTTCTTTCAAATTAGCTTTAGTAGACTATTTTTTCTGCCTGAAATGCAATTTTGTATTCCAAACAATTCTGGAATATGTAGCTATAATTTGCAAATATCAGTTAGGTCTACACAAACACTCTACGTGTTTGCGTAGTACATGAGTTAAATATTTGGGTGTCCTGATTGATCATTCACTAAATTGGAAGCCCTAAATTCAGAAAGTTAGTTCAAAATTAGCCAGTGGCTGCTGGGCATCGCATCATTTACCAAAGTATGGTGATTGCAAAACTTTAATGTCGATTCATTACAGCTTTATCCATTCTCATCTAAATTACTGTGTTAGCAGCTGGAATGGTGCTTCAGTATCTGCCTTTTCACCTTTAATTAAGCTACAAAAAAAGCAGCAAGAATAATAATAACTCACAACAACATCAGGACACATACCTGATACTAAGCTGCTATTCTCAAGCTTACATCTTTTACAGTTAAATGACATGCACAAAATGGAAACAGCAAAATTGATGTATTATACAAAATAAGCAATAAGTCATCTCGCACTTCCAGATCTAACTTAGGGCTTTTCATAATACTGGACGAAATACATTCTTACAACACTTGAAAAAAAGCAAAACCAACTACTTTTTGCCCAGAGTTAACACGGCACAAACTCAAAAATTGCTAATCTATAATGGAACTAAAATATGGAATCAAATTCTAAAGGAAATCAGTGAGATAAAATTCTTGAAGTTTAATAAACAGCTAAAAAATTTATATATATCACAGTACTCAATTTAAGTAACACCAAATATTGAATAAGGGGATCCAGGAATCAAGTGTTTGAGCATATGCCATGCATTGATACGAAGCATATTATAATTGTTAAGTTTGATGTTGTGAGTTTTTGTTATGAGTTGTGACAGTAGTAGATTTTAGCCTACTGTTCTGTTTCTTACTGATATTGTTACAGCAAGTTAGCTTGCTTTGGATTCAAACAAAAAACCTTTCGCCTTGCAAGATTCCAACCACTATGTATTTGAACAGAAAACCTTTTGTAACATGAGAAAAGGAACGCCAATATCGATCATTGATAAGATGTCATGTTTACTTTCGCTGTACGTAGTAAACGAATCGTTTTGCTTAGTCATGTTTAGTTTTTTCTTTCTTGACCCCTAATGGTGCGTAGCGGATTGGGATAAAAACAAGTTACTTTCTATGTTAGCAAATGTTGATTTTACTAGTATTAACAAAAATGTAGTGATAAGTTGATTATTGTTTTGCATTTGTCTTAGTATTTTCCAATATGATTAGTTCAGCCGGTGGCGATGAATAATTCACCCACTTTTGCAAAACAAAACTTGTTTTGGACAATGTTTATGAAAAATAGCTTTTTTTCCCTTAAATTTCCGCGTGGTTTTTATTCTATTCTTTATAATTTTTCTCTATAAATGCCCTTGCAAAAACACTAAATTATTTCAATTGACTCAAAAACGTTGAAATAGATTTGAGATAAATGAATTACTGTTTGATTGTCGATTTCTTGATACGATTCTGTGCGTTACCGTCTCAAAATAGTTGGTAAGTTTTGTGCATTTTATTTTCAATGTTTGATTAATTTGTGAACGTTGTATTGCGACTTTGGATATGTTATTTTGCTTTGATAATTGTTTCTCTTTCTGATCATGCTATACGTAAAAGCCGGAAGTTGAAATAATGTTAATTCACTCATAAAGAATGTTAATTGTTTTACGCTGTTAAAACCGATCTGTGCCTGCTATCTATTGCATTGTATTGTTTTTATTTTAGAAAACCGTCAAAAGTTTTGCGTCGGAGTTCACGTCAAAAGTTTCGCATCAGAGTTCACATCAAAGCGTCGAGCATCAACTGTCATTTGAAAGACATCGATTCTAGTGATTGTGATTTGTACACCTTGGTCAATAGTGAACTGTTCGAATTGTGAACTTGGGTGTGCTTGACGAGTCATCTCTATCCGGTCGGTTTTGCGCACGTTTAAGACTGTGGCCGAGTTTTCCTGTAACAGATATATGTTACTTTACCAAGTTTCTTTCTTTTTGGGACATTAGACGTTGATGACTTACACAGCCTTTTCGTTGTCCAAATAAATCGAATTGAATACCAGGATAATGTAATACCGGTAACAGTCAGAACTTCATACATTGTATCTGATGCAGTAATGTCACTGTCAGACTGTGCGAAGCTGGAAAAGTTAGCAGCCTATACGTATGTAATTTTTTTTTTTGCAATGTAAATAAAATATATAAATAAAATGTGTTTTAGGCTTCCCTCTGACATTCTGTCCATAATGTAACAATTGCTTCAGACTCAACAGCCCAACCCTTTAAAAGCTTAAAAAAGATTTCTAGGCAAGGCTTTTTGCGGTAACATTTTGACTTGCTTGTATCACACATTTTGTCTTAATATTCTAACTTGATTCCACTTCGTAATATTCTTTCTAGGACATGCTGTTTGATGAATTTTACACCCAATAAAATCATAAGGACACTGCATTACATTCAATAACAATGGCAGTAGATACAATAGCACAAAAGATATGAATTAAGTGTTTACGTTCATCATAGTTGCTATCCATCATCACCAGTAGCTAACTATTTGACTGTGAGTTGAATAATCCTTTCATTCAGTCTAATTGAACCCAAACAAAATTGTAAAATGACAAAAAAGTATGAGTGAAATGTGCTTGCATATGACGCTATATTTAAAGGATCTTGATTATTATGCCCATTCACTCAAGTATCTTTATTTTGATAATTTTGACATACAGTATTTGTGTGTAGTGTTCCTTCTAAACTTTAATTTAAGTTTACTAATTTGGTTTTGTGAATTTTTGCAATTGAAAAAACCTGACACATCTTAGAAATGATCTTAACAGGACAAGGATTAGGGTTCTCATATAAATATACTGCATACAAGACTACAAAGATCGAATGGATCACAATTTGCAACTTGGATCAAGATTCGAGTTTGGGTTAGGTTTTAAATTCTTACGAGTCTGCGTAATTATTTCAGTACTTGTGATGATGTATGGTTTTAGTAGGACTTGTTTCCGTTGTTTCTGGGCTTACAAGAACAAAACTGCTGTGACTGTAAAACAGTAGCCAAGGCCTTAAATCTACAAATGCACCACTGCACAAAAGATGAATGAAATCAACAGATAGAAAGTTTGATACACTGTTCTACTGTCTTTTGTATATTATGTGAATTATATATATATGATAGCATTTTCTAGACAAATTTGAGCTGGGGTATTAACTGTGACTAACTGTACTTCACATAAGTCAGTCAGTAGTTTATTCTTTCAGCACGCACAAAAAGAGGCACACAATGACATCTGTAAAAGCTGAACAATGCGAAACCACAGTCTATGCATACTGTGGATGAAGCGAAGGAGCAGTGCTCATCAAGTCAGCTTCACCCACACTCCCACTTCAGACTTCAATTCTTAAGCAATGGGCGATAAGAAAAGCGCAAGCACAAACAAGCCAAAAAAAAAACAACAACAAGGCACCGTGTAATAAACATAGTAGTCAACTGCTGCAAAAAAAGCACCATATACAAGTTCAAAAAAGACAATGAAAACATTGTTATATGCAGTAAGTCATAACTATGTAATAGTCAGCCTACTGATAATTCAACAGTAATCATACTCTCTTTTTATGGCAATAAACTTAAAATATAAATTCAAGTCGTACAGAGTATTAAATTTAATTCAGGGAGCACACCCTCAAACTTTAAAAGGAACAGACTTAATTTACTGATAACCTTCCATCCCAAATTTCTCACTAACAAAAAAAAATAATTACAAAAAAATATCCTCATGCGCTACCAGAGCATTCGACCCACTACGTAATAACTTATACAGTCCCCGAAATTCGACCACTTAATCTCAACAATGCATTAAAGGTCAAGAAGTCAAAACCGAGAACAACATCTCACCAAAAATTTAAAATCCCTTAACAAGACTCTTCAAAAGCAAACACAAGAAATATCTTTCACCAAATTATAGTTGAAAATTTACATTTCAAAATGTGATTGCACTATCCTGTTTTTGATTTAATGAATAAGAGGTAACCTTAATAAATTAAGTTTTTCTCTGGATGAACATGGGGGCTGCAGAATCAGATACCTAAAGATCAATTCATTGCCTCCCTCTTGTCAAGAATTATTGTAGTAAATGTCTCAATAGAATTGTCATCTTGTTGTTATTGACAGTGTAAATAAATTAATGATTGAATAAATTTTTTAAAAAGAAAAAAAGTAATTAAGGTAGCACACCCACACATATCCTTTTTTGAACCTAAAGTAAATGGCAATAAGAAATGCAAGCAAGAATTACAAGGCACCATGTAATAAAATAAAAGTAGCAGCCAATTGTTGCAAAAAAGTAGCTCTATAAACAAGTTTGCTGAGCAATATATACAAGTTCAAAACGACAATGCAATACACTTTCATGTAGAAAGTCATAGCTGTGAAATAGCCAGCCTTCTGATAATTCAGCAGTTTCAACTTTCCTTTTATAGCAACAAACTCAAATTTAATCTAGATAGCACAAAGCAATTGGTTTAATTTTTTTGTTTACTTATACTGCTCACACAATAACTTCTTGTATTCTTTTTTGAAGCGAAAAAACGAAAATGATTTTAATTTTGAAGGTGTCATCTCAATTGTTGTCACCAGGAATATAAATTGAATGAAGTTTATTAGTTCAACTGGTGGGGCAGAAAACTTTTTATGCCAACGAAACTTGAGCATAGCCTATCGAAACGTTGGCATAAAAAGTTTTCTGCCCCACCAGTTGAACTAATAAACTTCATTTAATTTTGAAGGTATATTATTCCAAAGTTGGACCCCTTTAAATTTAAGTGAATTTTTTCCAGAATTAGTTCTCACAAAGTCTAGAAAATAATTTTTGTTAGATTTACTTCTAGTGTTGTAATTGTGAGCTAGATCAAGGGATAAAAAGTAGTTTTCAAAAATCTGAGGCAATGCTTTTATATCATTGAGATACATAAACTTTCCTACTTCGTAGTTATAAACATCATCAATTTTCAAAAATTTATATTTGTAAAACAAAGTGTTGTTCATTATTTTGTCTTTCCAGGAAGTTTTGTTGATAATTCTTAATACTTTGTTCTGAAGGATTTGAATGGATTTTTTCCTAGTTTGAGATGCACAACCCCAGCCAAGAATACCATACAGTATTTGTGAATAAAAGAAGACATAATACAAATTAAACAGATTTTTCTGGTTAAGGTAATGGCGCATTTTTGCAATAGTACCAACTGCTTGAGACAATTTTTTCCCTAAAAATTGAATATGAGGCTCCCAATTCATGTTTTCATCTAATATTATTCCTAGATATTTGGCTGACTGGCATTTTTCTAGTTCAATGCCTTTTATTGTAACAGCAAATTTGCACAGTTGAGAAGTTTTAGTCTTGGGCTTTATAAGTAGATACTTTGTTTTTGAATAGTTCAAGGATAACTTGTTGGCATTTAACCATGCTTCTATGTTAAGTAGTTCATAATTTACATCTTTGTTAAGGGTTTTTAAATCATCATTAGAAAGGAACAGCGCTGTATCATCAGCAAACAGTCGCATTTGAAATTTTGAAGCATTTGGTAGATCATTAATATATACTGAAAACAATAATGGTCCCAAGGTAGAACCTTGTGGAACTCCACATACTATGCTTTGCTGGTCTGAATAGGTGTTATTAACATGAACGACTTGTTTTCTGTTTGTTAGATAGTCATTAATTAATTTTAAAGAGTTTTCTCTCACTCCTTATTTTTCAAGTTTGCTTAGCAAGATTTTATGGTTCACGGTATCAAATGCTTTCGATAAATCTAACAAGATAAGACAAGTAAATTTTTTGTTGTCACAAGAGTTTTGTAATTTGTTTATAACATCACAAATTACATGACTAGTTGAATGTTTAACTCTGAAACCAAATTGCTCATTTGCTAAAATATTGTGGTTACTAAAATAGTTGTTCAGTCTATTGTAAATCATTTTTTCAAATATTTTGGAAAAGGGTGATAAAACTGAGATGGGACGATAGTTTGAGGCTGTGTATCTGCACCTGTTCTTAAAAATTGGGGTTACTTTAGCAATTTTTAATTTTGAGGGAAATACACCATCTTGCATACATTCATTATACATGTCAGCTAAAACAGATGAAGTATATTCAGCTGACATTTTGATAAATTTGATGGGAATATTTTCGATTCCTACTGATTTTTTTCCATTTAAATGCATCATTTCTCGAAAGACTTCACCTTCTGTGCAAGGCTCACAGAAAAAGGAATTTGGTGAAGATGAAATAGTGTTTGGTGTTTCAGTTTCAGGTATTTTGGATGCCATTTTTATGAATATGCCAATGTTTATGAAATATGAGTTTAAATTATTGTTGATTTCTACATTACTGGTTAGACTTTCATTTTTTTCATTTATTAGTTTAGTTATTGATGCCTTTTGTTTGTTGTTTCTTTCTAAAATTTGGTTTATTAATCGCCATTGTTTTGAAAGATCATTTTTATTTAACTGTATCATGAGAGCATAGTAGTTTTGTTTAGCTATTCTTTTGATGGAGGTTAATTTGTTGGAGTATTTTTTGTAGTTTTCTATCAAAACTGGATCATTTTTTTTATAACATTTTTTAAATAATGCATTTTTTGTTTGAATAGATTTTAGTATTCCGTTACTGAGCAAGACTTTGCATTTTGTTTAATTTCTTTTCTTGTTTGAGGTCGAAGAGGTGCATGCTGATTTACTATTTTTGAAAATCCTTCTAAGAATTGAGTCATGGCCTTATTTGAACAGTAGTCTTTGTTACCTAAAATCAGCGCATCAGTTTTGAGTGATAAGTTGCTTATGTCATCTAGAAAGTTATCTCTATTAAACTTTTTTAGGTCTCTTATCAGTTTTTTGTCAGGAGCACAATATCAAGGCCTTTTGGCTAAAATACAAAATGTTGGTAAATGATCTGAGATTTCATAAGTCAGAATTCCCCTGTTGATTATGCTGTTAGTTGTGTTAGTATACATGTGATCAAGCAGCATTGCACTAGATTCCGTTATGCGGATAGGTTTATTTATGACATTGTTGCATCCTTCAGAATATAATGCATTTAGGTAATTACCTATATTTTTTTACTCTCATGTTTTAAAATATCGATATTGAAATCACCGCAAAGAAAATAGTCATACTTTTCAAGATCCATTTTATTCAATGTTTGCAATAACAGATCCTGAAATTCAT
>CAWYPQ010000170.1:0-39065 GCA_963965965.1 Trididemnum nubilum
TATTGTTGTTATCTTATGCAAAATACTGTGTTAGCATACTTCTACAATCTATGGTAATAAATCTATTCGAGAATAAGCCTTGCATCTAAACTAAACTTATCTAATCAATTAGAATAACATTTGAACAAATTTATATGATTAATCTAAAATAATATCTGATCAAAAACTTATCTAATCAGCTAGATTTTCGAATAACATCTGAGCAAAACTTAATTAATCTGTAATAAATAAACTCGCTAATATTTGACAATTTGCAGTCTTAATAATTTTTTTTTTTTGCTAATGCTTTTAAACTAAAATCGCCGCTTAACTTTAACTGCGTGAGGGAGCTTTTCAATAAACATAGGCTTTCTTGGTTTAACTGCAGAATGCAATATTTTATTTTAATCCGATATTGGGAGGTGTAAGTTTTACCTGCTTGATTACTACCACAGGCGCCGCCAGAAATAAGAAAAAGGGGAGGGACAAAATTTTAGACAAAATACATATGCATATCGGAAAGTTTTATTTAGGACTACTGGACAAAGGTTAAGCGATAACAGGTTGAAGTTCTGCCGTCGTTCATGCAGCAAACGCATAAAAAATAAATAAATGAAAAAGAATAGAATTAAAGTGGTTTCACGTTTCTCCTTTATTTGATGATGCAATAGCGGATACAAAAAAGGAGGTTTTTAAATCGCAGATTGCCGTTATTATTTAAGCAAGCTGGCATAATAATATTTCAATTTTCGAATAATTATAGTTACATTTTATTCACCAAGTTGCCTTGGCCAGGAGACAGCAAAGGGACCTTTCTGTCTTTAAGTCAAGCTGCCACCTGCCCATCTGTCTGCCACAGTATGTTGCAACAAATTAAGAACAAATAGGAGACATAATTCGCAAAGCAAACGAACAACCCCCGCCTACACTCGAAAACGATTGGTTTTTGATGAAATAAGTGCTCCCTATTATTATTTGTGTTAAATGACAGTTGACACCACATACTGCTTGCTATCTTCAAACCGAAAAAAACGTGCTGTATTGTGGTTTGCCAATACAAAGTTTCGTTTAATTGATTGCTGTACTAGTTATTATTTTTGTCGTTGGTAGGAAATAAGTATATAAGTATTAATTAAGAATAATGCGATAGCGACCGACCAATTTCTTATATGCGGTTGTTTCAATCAAACAATGCGAATCTGAACGCGGCGTTCGGGAAAAAAATGTTCATAACGAAATACAATGGGTTTATTTTTATTTATATGGCTCGCCCGCGATCAAAATTTGGTTCGCGCCGAAAAGTGCGTATAAAGTGTTTCCAGAGCAAATTTTCAGGCCTGGCCGTAAAATCGTGAACGTACGGGCATATCGTTACTTCGTTTAAAACAACTGGCTTCTTGTACGCTGATAAGGCGATACGCCGAGCATACCAAATTTTGGTTTAAAATACAGTGCCACTTTTTGCTCGCAACCAATCTGCGCGCTCAATATAGACTTCGACACAATTTGGGCTACGTCGCCGGACTCGCTGCTCTTATAGACAATGAGAACATTGCTCGTTATCAACACAGCTATACGGTGTAGTATGCGGACACAGTAATTGATCGATAAAGATTTCCTAAAAATAAATTAGCATGTTATTTACTGTGTTAAACATTTGACATTACGCAGACTGAAGTTGTTAGATTAATTCAAACCAGCCGATCGCCGTTCCCCAACTCCAGCTAAAAATAAAATTAAAGGATCAAGCTGACATCGTAGTTTCACTTTTGGTAATTAACAAAAACTCTTTGCGCAATATTATTTTGATTCCGTCGTTTATCAGATAAACTAGCACACTAGACGGTTGGTTTAAATGCAGTTACATAAAGCGGTTTAGACCAATTACGTCTGATGTTACTCCATGTAAACGCAAAAAAAATGAAAAACAGGCAAAATGCATCCAATCAAATGACATGCGTAGATTTATGCGCATAAATACACGTGATCGGTAAAACGGACGTAATACAGTATAATAAAAAATCAATTTCAACGTTCATAGTAAACTTAGAGTCATTCTTTTAGAAGAGATTTGCTTTCCTCTTGCGATTTGTGTTTTTTCCGAATGTTTTTACGAGCCAAGTCAACTGATCACGACAAACTAACCGCGAACAAACTGACCGCGAACCCACGGTTTCGTTACAGTGATTTCGTCGCAGTGATTTCGTCACAAAATGAGGGTTGGGTAAGATGGCTCTGGGGATAGTAAAAATATATTTAGGATCGCCCTTCTCAGCCAATCGGCGTTGTTTGCGGTCAGTTTGTTCGCGTTCAGTTTGTCCGCGGTCAGTTTGTCACGGTCAGTTGTCGTGGACCCTTTAAATAAGATATTCTGGAAATTTATTAGGGTCGAAATACGATTCGAACTATGGTGACATTTAATTCGTGTACTGATACGCGTCAGATGTCGGCCGCCCCAAATTCTCGCCGGTATCTGATTGTACTTGCTCCATTTTGGAAAATGATGAGTTTTGAACAAATGGATTGCGTTTTTTGGTGCGAAATCGTGCTGCTTTCTGTCTAGTTTGCGTTCTCCCGCAAAAGCAATGCGGTATGCTGACGAGACATTATCATTTTACGACAGCGCGATTTGGGCTACGCAATGATCTTACATTTTCATTAAATATCAAGGCTAAGTATACACGCATTCCCACTTTAAAAGTTTTTGACGTTGCTTATTTGTAACTTGGGGTAGAATTACACTTGGATTAAGCGTTTTTAAATTACCGCAGTTTTTTGGCATTTTAACTTATAAATTATCTTTGTGAAGTTGTGCACTTTCAAAAAGGAGGGAACTGGTCCCCCTAACCCCCACTGGCTGCGCCGGTGCCTACTAGGCCAGAGTTTTACTGACAACACAGTTTTTGATTTTCTGTCGACTGAATTTTCAATATAATTTTCCCAAGTATAAACCTGATAAAAAAAGTTTTGCAATGTTTCGTTTGGTCAAATACTCTTTCAAATTTACCATTAAAACTCGTTACATGTGACGTCATCAAAAACGTTTGTGACTTCATCACTTCGATTTAAGCAATTTTTGGTTTGGAATCAAAAACCTAACTCTCATTTACAATTCGAGCCATCAATACGTCATTTTTCCAAAACCCAAAATGGGGCAATGACGTTACCAACAATGACGTCATCAACTTCAAAGTAAATTATTTTAAATCTGAACTTGAAAACCAACTTTTATGCAAAACTTAGTATTTTTACGACGTGTAGATTGGCTGTTGGATGGTAAAGGCTCTTTGACACTAAATGGCAGACTTTAAAGGTCGAAAAAAGTGGAAGTCCCATGTCCAAAACATGGGGATTTGTTTTTGGTGGCGCAGGACATGGTCCTGAGTCATCGTGCCAAATTTCAGCTTATTATAAATTTTTTCCGGGTGAAAGCTATTTCAACCGGACTATTATTACGCATGATAGTCAAATTGCACATTTGACATCACAACCAAGTTTTGCGTAAACGTGTTACATCATCGCTTATTATCATAAAACACTAAACAGTGTTTACTTTTACGTTTGAGAGCGGTGTATTTTTCTTTGTTTTTTTTTGAACAAGATGACTGCGCGTACTTGCTTGGTCCATGTTGTCCTGTCTTCAAAAAAGTTTGGACACCCCTGTCGTAGGTGATATTTTAGTCCTAATTTGTGGGTTTGAAAGCAAAGTTGAAGTACTTGAGTAGAGGTACACCAACTGCTGTCGAGAATAGTTTGTCAGGTTGATGAAGGTGCGTGTTTGAATTAACATTACACGGATTTTGACGTGACATTGAAAAATCTTCCCGCAATAAATTCAATAAACAAGATTGTGCCAGATATAGACTAGGTTGCAAGAACTGGCTGATCCCTGCGTGATGGGAAAATCTGCTGCGCTCCAGGAATAGAAGGAAAATACACATTCCTAGAGCAAAATGATGATTGAAGAGATGCTGTTCGAAATCAGTTTTATTGAAGAAATGTGAACTACTTAAGGTCATGAAAAAGTGCCCCAAACCTTTTTTCCACAATTACCCTTATTCGCGAAAATGCGTTTTAATCCGTTTGACTCCGTACCATTGGAAACCATGCATTTCGTAATTTTGTGACATCACAAAAGGCTACTGTAGATTGTAGATCAGTACTGGCAACTTAGGTCTACAAGTTTCAGTAGCAATAGCGAAAATTTCTGATTTGGTTATAGGTTACTCACTGCTAACAGTTTGTAACCGCGTTTCTTGACCTGCAAGAATTTTTGCCAAAATTATGCCTTTGTGATGCCACAAAATTGCGAAGTGCAGGGTTGCCAATGGTACTGAGTCAAACATTAAATCGTATTTTTGCGAATAAGAAAAATTGTGGAAAAAGGTTTGGGTCACCTCTTTATTACCTCAAGCGGTTCTCATTTTTTCAATAACACCGATTTTGAGCAATAGCTTAATTAAAATACAAAAGACTGTTTAGATGAAGCAATAAAATTTAGTTTGTTTTGTACAGTTAAAAAGTGATCATTTTAGTCTCAATCCTGTCATACTGTATATCTCGATTCGACTCCAAAAGACTTCATGAGATATATCTGTCATGTTTATAGTATTTTTTGTCCAATTTTATATTATGGCAGTGGAGCGGGAATTTCTGTAAGAATTTGTCTTCTACCCTGCGTAGCCCCAAAGATGGCAAAAGCAGTACTAAAACATTTAAGTCAAAATAAGCATACAGCAAGCTACTTAAAGATAAAGATCAAGCAACAACAATATTTCTGGTTATTACTACATAGTATACGAGTAAACTTAAGAAGGCTCGAAAATTTCGCAAAACTTTATGCCAGATTGACGGAGGTATAAAGCTTTGAAGAGCGCAACACGCAAAACTTGGCTAGACGTCGATTGACGTCATGAATGAACTAACAGTAGGAAGCAGATTCTGTGTAAACAGCGGGTAGTGTGTTTCCGTGCCATCGAAATTACGTACCGGTTCACCTTATATGGGTAATACTGTAAGCTTTGTAGCAGTGATATACGAGAAATCAAATTCCTTGCCAAGTTTTATTAATCAAAACTGTTGGTTGTGCAAAATTTAAGGTTATTTATTGTAATTAATTACGATAAACAGATTATTTATTGTAATTGCATGCAATTTAAAAGTTAGTGTAGCAACAATAAATGACCTATAGTTCTGAGGTGGAGTCGAGGACACAACGTTTGAGGCCAAGGACATAATTTTCTAAACTATGGTTGGAAAATTTTCCATAATTTTTAAACGCAGAAGTTTTTAAGGTATTGCATTTCGTTAAGGTTTTGATGATAATTTGAAAATAGTAGTTTTTAAAAATAATAATGATTGCCATTTTAAAATTTTACTCAGTAGCAGCTGATGTCCATTACGTACCGTAGCGATATCTTGGTAATGAAACAAGGCCATCCCTCGTGAAAGGGAATATGGCCAAATTATAAGCGTAGAAATTGTCAATTTTAAATTTAATGCCTTAATTTCATCAGTTATCCGTAATGACCCTGGTGCAAACGTTCACTGATTACGGATCCCCACTCTTTTAGTAGTTTCCTCAACGCAAACTGTATTCAGCCATATTGCAGTAACCGACAAAATTTTTAATACAGATATCATTTTTTATTAAACGCTAAACGTTTTCGGCCATTCTTCCAGTACTCTTCAGAGCAAAATATTACATGTTAACAGGTTAAAGACAAACTAGCAAATGAGCAACTTTCAAAAAAGCAATATATATTATCTCAGCGCAACAAGTATGCCATTTTAACGTAACAATTGTACAAATTATGCAATTACATAAAGATAATATCACGTATACATTCAGAAAACACACTCACAAAAAAAGAACATAAATGCTAACCTAATAAACATTTAGTAAAAAAGATGAACCATTAACGTAAAGCTGTCTATTAGTTGTGGGTTGTGTTTTTTCATGAGTGAAAGCTTCTTGTATTTTTGTAGCATATTCTGAATCACAAATGGATCGAACTTCAAAACCATTCAAATCTGTATTGTTTGGCTTGCAGTTTTGGCATGTTTCAATGTGATCACGAAATGCTGATTTTGTGGTGCAGATGTTCCTGATTCCTCGTGCCAAGATGTCGCGTAGTCATACCGATGTATGAAATATTCGCATCACGCGAACAAGAAAATTTGTATACGACATTAGAAAATAAAGGAAACGGAGTGGAACACTTCAGTTGAACTACGATGTAGTTTTAAAACAGGTATAATACACATTAATATCAACAGTAAATTTCGTTTTATCTAGAGCAGTTAGTTAGTCTTGTCGCAAACACTCGTGATGCTTTTCCAAAAAATGGTATCCCAATAGTGAAAAGAAAATCGGGTTCATATTTATCCGGAGGATTAATTTGTCATTTTCAAACTTCTTTATGGTGTTATTTATATATTTATAGCATTATTTATAACATACGTTATTTATAACATACTTTTTTATGGATTTTGAATAACACCACAAATTTATAAACCATAAAAAAGTTTTTTTGTGGCTTATAAACAACACCATAAAGAAGTTTGAAAACGACAAATTAACCCTCCGGATAAATATGAACCCGATTTTCTTTTCACTATTGGGATACCATTTTTTGGAAAAGCATCACGAGTGTTTGCGACAAGACTAACTAACTGCTCTAGATAAAACGAAATTTACTGTTGATATTAATGTTTATTATACCTGTTTTAAAACTACATCGTAGTTCAACTGAAGTGTTTCACTCCGTTTCCTTTATTTTCTAATGTATACAAATTTTCTTGTTCGCGTGATGCGAATATTTCATACATCGGTATGACTACGCGACATCTTGGCACGAGGAATCAGGAACATCTGCACCACAAAATCAGCATTTCGTGATCACATTGAAACATGCCAAAACTGCAAGCCAAACAATACAGATTTGAATGGTTTTGAAGTTCGATCCATTTGTGATTCAGAATATGCTACAAAAATACAAGAAGCTTTCACTCATGAAAAAACACAACCCACAACTAATAGACAGCTTTACGTTAATGGCTCATCTTTTTTACTAAATGTTTATTAGGTTAGCATTTATGTTCTTTTTTTGTGAGTGTGTTTTCTGAATGTATACGTGATATTATCTTTATGTCATTGCATAATTTGTACAATTGTTACGTTAAAATTGCATACTTGTTGCGCTGAGATAATATATATTGCTTTTTTGAAAGTTGCTCATTTGCTAGTTTGTCTTTAACCTGTAAACATGTAATATTTTGCTCTGAAGAGTACTGGAAGAATGGCCGAAAACGTTTAGCGTTTAATAAAAAATGATATCTGTATTAAAAATTTTGTCGGTTACTGCAATATGGCTGATAAAATCAAGCTTTTTGCCGAAGATTTACGTTAGAATTAGCTAACTGTATTGTTTGGTTAAACGATATCTTTTCACCAAATTTTTGATATATTGTTGTCTAAAAGTTCTGCAAAATATCGTAAATTTATGTTTTTAAAATGAACTGAGGTACCATACCGGGTATATTTGTAAGCTAAAGGTTTTGGCAAAAAAAACAAACAAAAAAATGGGATTTTGGGGCGAGAGCAAAGTCCACATGTCCTATGTTAAATAAATTAAGTGATTTTTTTGGGAAAAAATTACAATTTTCGTGACTTTGAAAAATATTACACACTTAGATTTTCAAGCAATTTGAAAAGAAAATACTATAAATGTTAAGGTAGAAAAGCTTTAGTTTTTCCACAGTTTCTCAAGTCTATAACTCAAACCAATATTTTTTTCACATTTCAGTGTGTATGATATTTTTCTCACATCTTATGCCGATCAATGAATAATCGCGTACATTTCAGCCGCCAAAGGACATTTTGTTAAATTTAACGTAAGGCATTTAAATAGCAAAAAATAACATAAGGATCTCAGTAGGGTCTAATTAAGAAGGAAAGGCATAGGATACATTTGCCCTGAAACCCCTTTCAAAGGGTCCACTTTCCACAATCGTAGAAACGAAAAAATAACAAACCATTATTTTTTTCTAAAAATGCCCAAATTTTTCGCCGGAGCTTCGTCTTTTCATCTTATAAGGACGTGGTACAAAAAGTTTTATCAAGTCCAGCGACCAACGCGCATCTCTCCAGGCATTCGAACAATTATTATACTGTAGCCATATTTAACTTCACAATTAATTTCTTAATATTTCTTCATAAAGCTTTTTTTGTGATCCAATAGTTAATTTGGGATATCTAGCGGTGATTTCGAATGCAGAAATTGTTCAGTCGATGTGGTTTTGCCTCTCATGCAGACCGCTTGCCAGTGGTTCGAGTTGTTCTTATCTCAAAACAAATTGTTCACGCTTGCGTATTTCAGAACAAATTATCGTTCTCAGAATACGTTTTGTTAGTTATATCAAAATATGCTAGCATATTTACGGTAGTATATATCAATATGCTATCCCTGGCAATACTGAATTACATTTCATTATCACACATATACTTTCTTCTAAATTCACGCAGAATAGGCACGGTCATGTTCTTGCACTAGCAACTCAAAGTTGTTTGTGTCCCGACCCCTGGATTCCTTGTTATGGTTCTGGATAGCTTTAGTGCGTTGCAGTTTGTACTGCCCGCACCAGTAGTATTAGCAGAAATAAAAACAACAATTTTCTACAATGCTTTTTGCCCCCTCATTCTCCGATAAGAGCTTTCGCACAATGCTATGTAAAATAAGTTTAGTATGACTTGGCATACTGTATTTGGCATCACATTAGGTTATTTTTTAACTATGGAAAGGAAACGAATTGTAACACTATTGTCAAAAGTTTATGTTATCTTTTTTATTTGGTTATTTTTTTCACCAATCAAAAAATAAAGCTGTCCTTGAGCCGAGGACAGGGAATTTTCGACGACTTGTAGGCTTTGAGGTCAAGGACTTAAGCTTCGAGGCCCAGGCTAAGAACTTCAGAATGTGTCCTCGAGGCCAAGGACGTCTTCGGGGACTCTACCTCTGCTATAGTTGTAGTGCACAATACAATTAAAACGTTCTTGTCTAACATAAAGTTTGTTGATCCTACAATTGATTGCTACAAGTCAACCTTTTATTTTGGTTCTTTCAAGAATAATTAGATCATTTAAATATCTTTTGTCAGTTGTAACTTATTGCAACTTTCATTATGTGTTCTTCACTGATAAAAGTCGAGCTATCAAGATTTCTTTTCTTACATCTATAGCGCTTAACATCTAAAAATCGAATTGCTGACTAGTGATAAATACGAAAGTTCACCCTTACTGAAGGTGGTAAAACTACGGGGAGGCTATTGTTCATGCGTGACGTCATTTACTTTATGGTTCCAAATTGTTATGTTGAGCTTTTTCTAAATCGAAACGACTTTTTAACAACCAGAAAACTCGAAATATTGTTGCTGAACAAGGTTTTTTGACTTAGCAATTAAAACCAAAGCAGCAAATTTACATTGGTGCTTGATCTTTAAGGCACAGACTATTAGACGATCCGCACACGTTACATTGCATTGACTACTTCGTTTGATTTTTGTGCTTCCCCCTTTTTTTTGGTTTCTGGCTGCGCCGGTGGATATATCCGAGTACCAGAATGTATTTCTTTTATTTAGATGTTTAAGTTTTATATAAAACTGAACCACATATTCTTGGATACGCCATGGAACTATAGCCTCGTAGAAGTTTTGCTATAATTGCAAAACGACAATAACGACAAAACGACAATTTCGTTTTTGCAAATTATGCATGTGTTGATACTTGTATACGTAAAAAAATAAAGTTCTCTATTCGCTGCTGAAAAAGGGAGAAACGGCTGGCCGTAAAGCAATTGAAAAGTACTAGAGAAACACTTCTATATAATTCCTTAATCAGATCTGCGATTTGGTCAAGTAAAGCATTTTCGCTGAGTACAAAAAGTACCAGAAGTGATAATTTTTGTTCTGGTTTTAAGACTGTCTTTCTGCCATCCAGTATCTTTTTATTCGATGATGACAAATCAAAGCAGAATAACATCAAGATTAAGTTGACTTACATCGCGCGGTGACTAGTTGATCGCAAATCACAACAACAACTATCCTATTGTCTTTTCCTTCTCTTGAACAGCACATTCAAACTTGAATTGAACAGTGTGGTAGGTATGTGCAGACAAGTAGTACCTTTGTACTTTGGGCAGCCGCTCATGTAGTGATATGTGAGGCTTAAATACTCTGGTCTTGCTGCAAATACCAATTGCTGACATATGGGTCCTAGTCCCACCACGCGGTAACGGCCTCGGCTGGTCGGCTAAACTATGTCAGCATAGTTTTGTACCACGTTAGAAAACTGTGGGAGAGACTTGCGTCTCGAGACCACTCATGTCTTAAAGGCGGTGAATCATCCAGCCAATTACGGTGGTGTACAATAGCTAAAATTGAACTATAATTTTTGATATTTTTTGTTTTGATTTTGGGGCTGCGTTTGCAAAGATATTCAACAAATACAAAAAGATGTCCCCCCAAAAAAAGTTTTTGGAAACTCTGAGTTTTGATCTTCCCACCGAAACCACAGTTCTCTAAACTATTAGGCCTACTGTAATCTTATTAAACTATTAGGCCGAACTATCTCTTAACTATTAGGCCTAATAGTTTTGAGATAGTTAGGCTTAATTAGGCCAAAACTATTTAGAAATAAACTATCTCTAAACTATTAGGCCTACCACAGTTCTCTAAACCATTAGGCCAACGGTGGTTTTGGCGGGAAGAACAAAACTCAGCGTTTCCAAAAACTTTTTTCGAGGGGACATCTTTTTGTATTTGTTGAATATCTTTGCAACCGCAGTCCCAAAATTAAAACAAAAAATATCAAAAATTATATTTCAATTTTAGCTATTGTGAACCACTGAAATTGGCTAGATGATTCACCGCCTTTAAAACTGAGGTTGGAGGTAAGCAAGGGCATGCTCTCCGTAGAAATTTTGCTCCAAAAATGTATGGTCCAATGAAAAATAAAAAAGTAAAAGATAACAGCGTAGAAGAGAGTCGGCCCCTTGGGCAGGCTGTCTCGCTCGGTCGGTTGAGTAGTCACTCCAGGGTTACCACTGATCGTCAGTCTGTGCAACCTGGAGCGCTCGAGCTTTAGGCAGAGGGGCTCGTTCGAAAAATCAGCGACGTTCTCCTATTAGACTTGGAAGTTGGAACGTTGGAAGTCTTTGTGGAAGAGGTGTGGAGGTATGTGAAGACTTGAGGAAGAGGAAAGTAGATGTGTGCGGCTTACAAGAAGTAAGGTGGAAGAATGAAGGTACTCGATTTCTTGGAGTTTTTGGACGAAGGTATAAATTGTAGTGGTCTGGAAACAGCTCTGGTAGCGGAGGGGTTGGAATTTTAGTAAAAGAAGAGATGAGAAAGTGGTAGATGTCCGGAGAAAAAGTGACGGAGTTGTGGTGGTTGTGTTAGCGTTTGGAAAGCAAGTGATACGAGTAATATCAGCGTATGGACCACAAGCAGGGAGGCCGATTGAAGAAAAGCACAGGTTCTATGACGAATTGGCAGGCGAATACGAGCTACAAAATCCTCGTGAAGTGGTATTCGGACTGGGAGATTTTAATGGACATGTTGGTGAAGAGATAAAAGGCTTTGAGGGTGTTCATGGTGGAAATGGAATAGGTCAGAGAAATGCCGAAGGAAGAATGCTACTTGAGTTTTGTGACGAAAGAGAATTATGAGTGGCAAGCACGTGGTTTAAGAAGACGGACAAAAGAAAGATAACGTTTAAATCTGGCAATAATGAATCTGAAATTGATTTTATTTTAGTTAGTAAAGAAAACAGAAAATTTGTGAAAGACGTAAAGGTAATTCCATGGGAATTGCAACATCGACTGCTAGTTGCCGATGTGGATAAAAGAAAACTGAATAAAGTTATCTAGAAAGAATCAAGTGTAAAGCACATGGTTTGGAAATTAAAAGAAAGGGAAATGCAAGAAAAATTTGAAAGAAGAGTTGAGGAGTTAGTTGATGTTGAAACAACAAATTTGTGGGAATCTTTTAGAGATGGAATTCTGACGGCATGTGATGAGTTATGTGGGAAGAAGAAAGTCAGAAAGAATGGAGGAAATAAATGGTGGTGTAATGAAGAAGTGAGGAATGCTATAGCAAGGAAAAAGGAAGCATTCAAAACGTTTTGCAAAACTGGGCTGGAAGAACACAAAATATTCTATAGGAAAATAAGAAATCAAACCAAGAAAGTGATTGCTAAAGCAATGAAGACGGAAGCTGAAAAGGAAATGGAAGAATTACGTGATAAACCAACTAAGATTTTCAAATTTGTAAAATTTATGAAAAGGGATGGAAAAGATGTTGAAGGAGGAAAATGGATTAAGGGTAGAGATGGAAGAATTGGTTTCAGTCAAGAAGATCGATGTAAAATATGGAAGGAACATATGGAGAAAATTATGAATGAGGAAAATGCTTGGGACCACAAGATGGACGCTGCTATGGTTGAGGGGCCAGTAGAGAAAGTTTCTCGCAAAAAAGAGAGAAGCGATCAGGAAAATGAAACAGGGAAAGGCTGCAGGGCTCTCTGAAGTAACAACGGAAATGATTGTTGCAGGCGGCAGAATTGCAGAGGAAGTGATGTTACAGCTTTGCCAACGAGTTTTGGATGGAAAGGGAATCCTAAATGAATGGAAAACCAGCGTTGTGGTGCCAATTTTTAAGGGAAAAGGAAATGTGATGAACTGTGGTTCGTATAGAGAAGTGAATTTGCTTGAACACGGCATGAAGATTATTGAAAGAGTGTTGGAGAGAAGAATACGACCAATAGTTAATTTTGATGAAGCACAGTTTGGTTTCATGCCTGGAAAGGGAACTATTGATGCCTTATTCTTGGTACGAAGGTTGCAAGAAGAACATCGAGCGAAAGACAAAAGAATGTACATGTGTTTTATTGATTTGGAAAAGGCATTTGACAGAGTACCTGGAAAAGTGATGGAATGGGCAATGAGAAAGAAAGGTTTGCCTGAAATCCTGGTCAAGACGGTGATGAGTCTTTATGAAGGAGCAGAAACAAAAGTTAGAGTTGGATCGGGTTTGTCGGAAGAATTTTCTGTGAGAGTTGGTGTACATCAAGGATCTGTGTTGTCACCTTTGTTGTTTGCAATGGTGATAGATGAGGTAACGGAAAATGCAAGGAAAGGATGGATGAAGCAAATTCTTTATGCAGACGATTTGGTCCTAATGGGGGAGACTATGGAAGAATTGAGAGAGAACTTTGATGAATGGAGAGAGACGTTTGAAAGCAAAGGGATGAGAGTCAATCTTGGAAAGACAAAGTTGATGGTGAGTGTGATGGAGGAAGAAGCTTTCGACAGTAAGATAGATCCTTGTGGCGTGTGTGGAACACGAGTTATGTCTAACTCGGTGTTATGTAGAGCATGTGGTAAGTGGGTCCACGCAAGATGCACGGAGAAGAAGAAAGTTTCAGTTTATGTGAACAAAAACTTTGTAAGAAATGTAGAAGGGTGGTAAATAATTTTAAGGGATCAGCAGATGAAAAATTGTGTGATGGTGTGGAAACTGTGAGCAAGGTCGCTTATCTAGGTGACAGATTGAATGCAACTGGTGGGTGCGAAACGGCGGTAACAGCTAGATCAAGAATTGGTTGGATGAAGTTCAGGAAATGCAGCGAAATACTTAAAGGCAGACGGTTTTCATTAAAGATGAAAGGAAATATTTACAAAAGTTGTGTAAGATCAGCTATGTTGTATGGAAGTGAAGCATGGTGCTTGAGAGAAAAAGAGATGGCATTTTTGAGAAGAACCGAAAGAGCTATGATTTGAGCGATGTGTGGTGTGAAACTATTAGATCGAAGAAACAGCGAGGAGTTGATGGACATGTTGGACATAAAGGAGTCTTTAGATAGGATGGCTAACGCAAGCAGTATACGGTGGTACAGTCATGTTTTGAGGAAAAAAGATGAAAATGTGATAGTGAAGGCTTTGAAATTTGAAGTGAGTGGTAGTAGAGAAAGAGGAAGGCCGAAACAAACGTGAAAAAAGCAGGTAGAGAATGAGATGAAGAAAAATGGACTGGGGAAAGAGGATGCATGTGATCGAACGAAATGGCGAAAAATGGTAAAGACAATGACCATACGAAATCCGGCCAACTCCGTCGACGGGGAAAATACCGGATCCAACATGTGATGTGATGATATGATGATATGAACAGCACATTCAAAATAACTTTAATGATGTTAGCCCAATACGTATCCAAGTGCATCCCCCACCCCCAAAAAACACTTTTAAACATTAATCAGTGAAATTCGTGATTGAATTGTTTTTAGAGATTGAATTGATTGAATTGCAATTTTTGTGTGTTTTAAATTTCCAATAAAATCATTTATATAGTAAAATAAAAAAATGAAAAAATGAAACGGCAGGCCGTACTGGTATTGAAAAAATTGGGAAACATGTAATAAAAGCAGTAGCGTAGCCAGGGAGGGGGCGGGGGGGGGCTCGAGCCCCCCCCTATTGGCTTGTGAAGTATGCAAAATCGCACCTTTTTGATGGTTTTTAGGCCGATTTTTTGTGAAAAATTGAAAATAGCCCCCCCCATACGAAAACAGCCCCCCTCAAACGTTTGAATTTCCGATTTGGGCGGAAAAATCAGTCTCAAAATCGGTGAAGACCTTTTTTTTTTTGGAGACCACTTGATTTTGGGCGGAAAAAAACTTTGAATTCCGGATTTTGGCCGAAAAATCAGTCTCAAAATTGGTGAAGACCTTTTTTTTTTTGGAGACCACCTGATTTTGGGCGGTAAAAACGATTGAATTTTCGAGCTTTCCGAGAAATTCCGTTTCAATTTTCGGACAAACCGTGTGAAACTGATTCAAGATCAATGAAAATTCGGATCAAGGTCGTTTGCAAACTTCTCACTCTTTCAAAATAGCCCCCCCCCCCTTTTCCAAATCCTGGCTACGCGCCTGAATAAAAGACTAGGAATATGCTCTGCGCTAAGAAATAGATTCTAGAATAAAAACGTTATCTAAAAGAAGAAATGCAAATCGTATCAGAATTATTCTGAAACTTACCGGTAATCATTTAAAATTTAATATGCACAGAAATGAGGCCATTTATTTGCAACAAAAATTAAGAAGCTATACAACAATAAAATTACTTGATTGCGGAGCTGTAAGATTAATACATGGTAAAAAGCCACATAAATTTTCACCACCGGCCAACTATCGCAGCGCAGTACACGTCACAACATAAAAATTGTGCAATTGAGCCATTCTTGCCTGGGTTTAAATTATGCTCTACTTTTGTACCGATACACTGTTTACCATTTCGGTTTTTGTTTGTGAAATATCGTTACAAACGACATCATCCAAATCTTGCGTTCTTCCGGTGAAGACATAGTCACAGCAAGCTTGATCTTAAAAGCTTTGTTTGTATTGACGTTTCGTTGGTCATGACGGCCAACATCATCAGAATACGAGCAACGATTAAGAACTACGACTGAAGCTACTTAGCATCAATATGAATCGTAAGATTTTTATAGTTTTCAAAATCCGAAAGTTAATTATTACATCACAACAATAAAAACAAATTTGTAGAAAAGCGGAGAGTGTTAAAACTTTGATTACAAAAAACTACAGTAAAAACTAAAATGATATCAAAGCATCAGGACATTAAAGCAAAGAACGATAAACTATTGGAAAAGATTCATCATCTAAACGATTAATTACTTTTGGCCTAGAAAGAATAAACCAAGATTCGGCGGTTAATCTTTTAGAAAAATTACTTTCAGTTTTTAAAATTCCTGAGTTGGCCCAATCAATTACGTGATCTAATAATATTACATGTTCTCACAAGGCGGAATTTTCTGTTTTTTGTTGCTTAATGGCTCTTTGCTGCTCTTTTAACCGTTTCAAGGCTGGGCTTTTTGGTCACCATAGAAAACTGGGGGGGGGGGTCAAGCTTAACCGCGCTGTTTGAACGCTTGTATCTTTGTAAATACTCGTGCTAAAGTTTCGAAAAAAACATCTATGTGCCAAGAATTTTATACACTTTTTTGCCAAAGTTTGATATTTCAAAAAAACTTTATGATAATTGAGAAATTATTAGTTTTTGTGACCCCACTCAAAATCAGCTTATTTTCAGAAAAAAGAGAAAAAAGAAACAAGAGCGGTTACGCGTCGACAGGCTGCGGTTGAATGACTCAATGACACGCAAAACTTTTATCGCGAGACCACCTTAACGTTTTGACTTTTGACTCATCTGTTATCTTTTTCAACAAGTCAAAAGGGCATAGCAAAAATCTAGCTCTTCAATAACATGACTAAAACACTTCAATAAGCAATTTTACTGTTATCATTTTGTTTTTCCTCGAGCGTCATCACTACTGTTCTTTACAACATTTTTATGACACCCAAAGCTTTTTGGCTAAACCATCTGACTCGCACATAATTATGACATGGAATTAGCAATCAAATTAGCGAGCATTTTTATTTTACAAACAATTAATTACCAATTATAATTTGCTGTAAATTAAGTCGCGTCCTATATCAAAAAAAGTATGCTAAATATTCAAACACTCAAGTGTAAAAATGTGGAAAATCAAAATATGTTTGTATGATTAGTTTGAAACAATTCCGACCAGCAATTATGCGTGTTTAGTAAAAATCTTATCGATTTGCATAAAATTTGGCGAAACTTCTGGCTTATTCTGAAATGTGACAAAAGATTTGATAAACGCATTATGCTCCAGTGGAACTTCAATATTGGGATTTAGCGAATTTCATGATATTCCGAATTTTTCGCATCAGTTACCAAAAAATGCTGCGGAAAAAATTCTAAAATATTTCTGGTGCTGCCGTTGCAAGTTCACAAAAGAAAAAAGACCCAATTTGAAAATTTTGATTTTTTTCCTGCAAACAAAGATATACCGAGTCACGCAGGAAAAGGAAACAACAATTAAGAAAAAAAAATGCAGAGCAATCTTTCTGAAGAAAGTTTGCGAAAAGACAATGGCCATTTCTTGGAAATAACTCAGGGCCCTTTTCAAAGAAAGGCGTTACCGTTGAGTGTGTTATATTGATGGAAATCTAATAATATGTGATATCAAGGCGCAGAAGCGCATAAAATATTAGCTATTTTCTAAACGCAGCCAAGGATGGAACATAACAATTAAACTTGCGGTAAATTTTTACCAAACGTTTGTGAATACTGGCGTAGTTAATTCTTTGCACACAGTAATATATATATTTTCCGCCCACTAAGGTAACCACAAAGTAACAAAATTGTAATTGAATACTTTTATTTTGCTCTTCATTTGGGATTTTATAAAACCTTCAAAATATTTGGGGAAGTTGTCGACAACAAAGCACTAAACCAGGGGCGGCTCGATGGAAGCTGAAAAAACAGCAGCATATCCTGCATCGTCTAATCGTTTTTCTTTTTTTAATAATATTTTTATTTTTATTTTGGAGGTTTTTAGCTGTGGCGACCAGCATATAATTAATCATCTTTACCCCCCCTCTCTCCCGCTTGACCGCAAAAATTAGAAAATTATTGCATTTTCATAATCATAACTATTTTAATACAAAAAAATTTGGAAACTCTAGAGAAAAGCTGCTCACTTTGCAGCTTTTATAACGCATTGAAAATGTACGCGGTGACGTCACAGCTAGTCTATTTTCACTCCCTGTTTTGATAAATAGACAAAAATAAGCTGCGGCTCGCGTAGCTTTTTGGCTTGTTGAGAAATGTAAAAATGTGTTTCTGGATGGCAAGCATTGAACTACTGAATTTATCACATCTTGTTCTGTTGAAGGATACTGCGGTTGGTGTAGACTGTAGAGTCGTGGAAAGATATCCGCTAAGCTAGAACGTGACATCGCAAGTGATATCCGGGGACTTCGCGGCTGTATCCAAATTTGACTGAACTTTATTATGCTTTTAAATAGCGACCCAAGTGCGTTAAATGACATTGTTAACATGTGGTTGCTGATAGTCAGATGAATAATTTAAATGCGCCTCTTCCAAATTTTTTTCACTAACTTTAACAGCTTCTGGTTATGTGCTTTCGATATTTAAATGTCTCAAAAAATTGAAAATAATAATCACGCTACGTCAATTCTATAATTGTACAGCCAAAGCCTTTTATACCATTCCTGGTCTGATTAATATTGCAGATCAGTATTTCTTCGTGGTTAAAATACCTGTCGTAATGATTAAACTACAGAAGTGTACTTATTACGCTTCGGCAATTTTTGTTTAATTAGATCAGATAAAGTTTTTACATCGGTATTTTTGTTTCTTAAAGAATTCCAATCATTAAAGCAGCGCCTAAAAGTAAAACTGCCAGGCTGCTACGAGCGATTTTAGGTTAAACCATGGTTAAACGCATATTTAAATAAAGAATTAATGTTTAAGGAGAAATAATGTCTATCCATAAGGTTTTGAAACATGTCTTCAGTCACGCGCTGGTAACGACGGCGAAATCTTGAATCGAACTTTCGACGTCAGTAATACCAATCTAAACTAGTTTTTCTTGTTCGTGCCCGGGTCTCGGCGTACCGCTTTTGGATTTGAGACATTACAATAGATGAGGCATAAATTTTGATTAATCACAAAGGTAACTGCGAAGTAGATTACAATTGACATGGAAAGCTCATTTTTGGTAATACGTTTAGTTACACTTTTTCGTCGCAGTTGAATTTATCTACGACGTTGACTTTTTAGAGTCCAAATGTTTTTATATGATTGGCAGCTTACTCTTTCAAAATAGTCACGAGCCGCCTCTGCACTAGACTGGATAGTGTATAAGGACTTATAGTAGCGGACCATGCAACATAGCAACCAGCAAATGCGCACCTAAACTAGTTACACATTAGCACAATTAAAAATTTGCAGTCGCAAAAATCAGTTTTTGCACGCAAACTTTAGCATTTCCAATAGTTTAGTTTGTGGTTTTGGCCCCACAACTTCGTTTACCCTGATCTGTTTGTAACGTTGTCATTAGCAATAAGTATTTCGTCTACATGCATGATAATAGACAAAAATCTGGCTTGAGCTGAAAGTCCGCATACTGCCTTTTCCGCCCGCGAAAGCGAAATGTACGTGAAGACCAAAAATATAAGGTTTCGTTTTTAAAAAGGGACTGCTTTATGCTAGAAATACAAACGACAAACGAACAAAAAGGTTTTCATCTTGCTGAATGGCTGTTGCACCTCGGGGCAATGGTTTCCCTGGCGGTTTTTCCTCCACTCCGTTGTACGCCACTAATATACCTTCAATTATATTTTATAATCTGCAACAATGATGGTAATTGATACGGTTGGTAGTTTTTACATAATTTTCTTTGCCTCTGAGGACCCAGCAGCACTACTCTGCAGTTCACAAATAGATCAAAAAAAGGAAATAATTGATTTTCTTTTATGCTGTAGCGTAGTATAGCTCATCAAGCCGTTCTTCTAATTATCAGACACGTAGCCAGCAGGATAGTTTTGGAAGAGCAATATCTTTTCGATCATCTTGGTGACTGTATGGTTTTAAAACAAATAATTTTTGTTTTGCTAATGCAATTTGCAGAAGTTTTGCATTCGTTTCTAGTTATTATGAAAAGCTTTAGTGGTAATAAATTCCTGAGGCTATTAGAGGTTTAGGGTTGAAGCCGCAGCTACCAGAAACAATGGGCTTTGGGGCCTTTGCTCCCAGCGCTCAAAGATTTTGCGATGTTTTTTGCAAAAACCAAAAAAACAATTTCAGGCCTATTTTGGTTAAAATTATTGCTTATGAGACCGCAAATAACAGGAATGCAAAGCATGATTTAAATGGCTGCGTAAAAAAGCTAAAAGAGCGATGCCTCAAATAGTAATTAGAAAATTTTATTCATTTTAATTCTAGCCATGATACAAATCTGTTATTCGAAAAACTAGCAAGTTTTATCAACTTACCTCAGAGTATCCCCCATGCCCCCCCTAAAACATAAACACTTATTTGATTAGCTCACCTTAAGCATTTTCGGCAAGCAATCAACTTTGATCATGTTTGATCGAATTATTTTAACTGTTATTTTTAAGTTAAATTTTTAAAGAAATTTATGCCCCCTCCCAAATAAATATAACAAAAACGAATTTGAAGCCTCTTCCTTTTTCCCGGCTAGGGCTGTAATTATTTTATTAATGAAATGTAAAGCAGCAAGTTTCTGCGAACTACAATATATTTGTGATTCATGATGCGTGCATTCCATGCAACTGGATTTAGCGAAATCGCGCAATATATTATTCAAAACTACAGCTCTCAATTTGTTAAGTAACATCAAGCACGTAAGGTTTAAAATTTTATTTTTTCATATTTTCAAAGCTATATAGGCCACTTGTTGTCAACTTATGCAATACTGCATATAAATTTTACTTCAAAGGTTTATTATTTTACCAATGTCTAAGGTTTTGATAAAGCTTTGTTGATTTGTTAGTGAACTGTCAACGTGAGTAGAAAAAGAAATTGCCGGTAAAGGTTGTTGTACAGTATTCAATTTTTAAACAAACGGATTTTTGTGTTCTGTCTAACCAAACGATGAATGACATGCTTGTAGCCTACCAGTCGATTAATTATGTAATTAAAAATTGAAAAGAATGCGGATATTTACCTAATACTGCATTATGCAATCAAGCAACTGACTGTCAATGATTTTTACTGATTTTTCGCTCCTTTTACCTTACTATAATGTAAGTAAGATTTGGGTGGGGAGAAAAATAAACCTTATGTGAATCCCCAGACTCTCCCTTGACAATGGGACTGCTAATTATCGCAAAGTAATGTATAGCGAATCTTTGCCGCAGTAGTATGTAACAATTTGTTTCAATCTTAATTGAATGCTGTGGCTTTGAATTTCTACTATATTTTGACCAGTAGCGGCCACGTAACCAGTGGGGGCTAAGGGGGCTGAAGCCTTTACCCTTATCCAAGTCACTTGGGAAATTTAATTCAAATATGCACGCTTTTAAACGTACTTTGAACTATTTCTTTTGACAAAAAAGTATAAAGGGAACTGAATCGGCTATCGGTAATATAATTTTGTCAAAAAGTTTCCAAATCTTTACAAGATTAGTTGCTTATGGCTCAACACACGAGCGAATTGTCATCGAAATAGCGTTAATACTTATTTTGGAAAATTACAAATATTGCCAATTGGCCAAACCATGCCCCCTAACGGCTGCTTGTGCCCCCCCTTTTGGTTCACTCAAGATACTTGTTTAGAACATCGCGTTACAAAAAGACAACTAACTATTATGTGAAAAAGGAATGATAACGTTCAATCTTATCTGCACTCTAGCAGCAAATTAATGTTTTTGAATATTAAAAGTATTGTGGTTCAAGTTTCAAATACCAGCTTTAGCAATCACGGTCTATACCTCTGAACCCATTAGGTCATGAATTAGGCTATTCATATCAATTTCAAAACCACGAGCGTTTGCATTATATGCAATTCAAAGAATTCTAAGCCTAAAGTCAGTGTTTCTCAAACCATGGGTCGGAATGCACATCAGGTCGCTAAACGTTTAGGGATAGTGGTACAACCAAGGGGTTCTCTTCCCCCCATCCCCCCTTAGCCAAATCACTTGGTAACTTTAACCTTAAAATGCAGGCGTTTAAATGTGCTTTGGACTTGACCTGTAAGTAAAGCAAGGGCTGAATGGACTGGATAATTTAATTTTTTCAACCGGCTTCCAAAGCTTAGCAATTTATTTCTTTCAAATAGCTTTAAAAACGTGCAATATGTGATTTAAATGGCGTTAAAATGGCTATTTTTCTCAAAAAATGAAAAAAATCTTCCAGCGGCTGGAGCTTCACCCCCAGACCCCCGTCTATGATGTTCTTGAATTGCACCATTTTGCTCAGCTGAACATGAAATTGATGCATTTATCAAACAAAAAATTTCAACTTTTGGTTCAAGCTCCCTTTTCCCCCTTTAGCAAAATCTTGGTTCAAAATGTTTACTAGTGTGTAGGAGTATACAGATGTCGACTGACAAAATAGTTAGTTTTTATTTTTTTAATGGCTAGCTCGTTGTGTTTTTAGAGCATACTCAAGCTTGTTTAGGTCACAGTGACCGCTGCAAATAAATTTTTCAAGCAATTATGGACCAGAACCGAAAAGCTAAGAAACGCTATCGGCCTTATATGCCTTTTTTTTAGACATGAACACAAAATTTTGTGAATTGCACATAATTTGCAATTGTGCGAGATCAATTTTAATAGTTCAGTTTATTTTAGTGCCCCCTCACTCTCGGCAAGTACCCACTTCGTTTGCTGTGGGCTGTGACGGCTCTTCAAGCAGCTGTAGGCTAGGCTCCCACACCCCCGCTTTGGAATGCAGACAATTTTAACCGAGGGTTCTAGCCCCCTTAGCAAAATTCTGGTGGCGCCCTGATTTTCGCAATTTTTGCGCAGCAGCAGCAAAAATAAATATACTGCAATTAAATGCACATTATTTTAAATTTAGTGGCATTATCCCAATTGCAGAGTTTTTCTAAATCTCGTCTCGCGTTTTTGAAAAATTTAGAAAAAAAAAGCACTGTAATTTTTCCACCGTTGTATCGAAGCCATCTTGCCGTCAAATTTATCATAAAGTTATCAAAAATACAATATTGAAAGTTGAAACCCACATATTTGAAACACAATTTGCATAAGTGCATATAAAAAACGCAACTTCGGCAGTGGCAACTGCATTTTAACAAGAAAAAAATGTATAAACGCTTTTGGCGTAAGACATAGCTGGTCAAAGTTGCTTATTTGTCTATTAATTGTTTGATTAAAATGCGGCGTAAATATTGCAATAGCCAATATGTATCGAAACGCGATAAAAGAAACCATTTTCGAAGCCAGCAACTACCTTTCGATTGACAGCTCTCAAGCTTTGCATCTGCTGTATGTACCATTTGTACAACGTACTTGTGCAATATGCAGTACATAAATCAGCAATTGGAAAAATTAAATATAATTGGCCCATTGAGTCGAAACCATGGTTTTGTTTTTCAAACATTTTCAAAAAGCGTTACCTCGATAACAATAAGCACAATAAAACTGTAACATTGAACTTATTTTATTGGTTTTGTTATTTGTTCGCACGAATTGTAATACAAACAGTAAAATGAAACTTTGACCAGGCGACAGAAAGACCGTAGCATGGAAACACAAATTCTTTGCTTGTTTGATTGATGATCTCACTTAGTTGTAAAAGATTCTAACAGCCGTTTTTATGACGAAATGCTATTCGTCATAGCGCCTTGCCATTCCGCACTCGACTGACGGCCGAGAATTTTAATGACTCACTCAGAATGCATAATTTCGATATGCGTCGCTAAGCATGCGTGGCTCATTCTCGCCTATTCTCTTTATTTACGAAAATCAAAACTTGACCTATGTACTGACTTTAACAGTTAATAACTCGCTTTATAGTTCGTAAAAAATTTTGAAATTTTTATCAATGGAAGCAGAATTTATTAACTTAAAAAGTCAAGGAATTTGATCGACTATCTTCAAGTAGCTTTAAAACAGTAAGCGTTTAGAAAAAGCGCGTGCTCATGTAGCCCCCCCCAGTCCAGATAGGATTAATCGGGAATTTAGGTCTCGTTTGGTCTGGCCAACATAAACAAAGTCAAGGTCTTTGCAAGGAACTTCATATACAACGCAGGTAATTTCATCAGTGGTGATAGGATCCTTAGGGGAAGGTAGAGATTGGCCAATGGTCCAAATAGGTTTTATTGCAACTTTGACGCCAACTTCATTTAAAATTCTCCTAATCTTTTCTGTAGTTCCTTGAATGTATGGAAGTGATACACTATTACACAATGTAGCTCTTTTCGAAGAAGTATCATGAGTTCTTTGTAGTTGCATTTGCTGAGCTTTATGAAGAAAGATAAATGCGTCTTTAAAATTGTTGGTGTTCATTAAACAGACACTGATATGTTCTAAAAAATGGGAGGAGGTCTCGTCAAAATTGATGTGCTTCAAAACAGAGATATGTTGATAAACTTTCGCTGCTTCAACAAAAACCCATGTTGCTTCTTCAAACCTCGTCATTTCACTTAAGCATTTTCCTTTGGCAAATAAACTTTTGTAAACTTCTGAATCAGTTTCCTTATTGTCAGATGACCGTTGAAAGATATCCAATGCAATCTCCACTTGTAAAAGTCCATCTTCAAATTTATTCATCTCATATAAAGCTTGAAATTTCATGTTTGTTGCTTGAGCTACTCTTCTATCTAAATCGGCGTCGAGTGAGATGTCTTTAAACAATTGTAAAGCATTTTCAAAAACTTTTTTTGCTTCTTTCGGTTTCTTCAATTCAAGTAGCCTTCTGCCAAGTTCAGCTTTACATTGCATCACATTTGGATCTTGTTTGGGGTTTGCAGCTGTTTCTCTGATTAACTGAAGTGATTATCGACAAGAGCTGTAGCATTGTTGTCATCATTTGTTGACTGCAGCAAATCCCCAAATTCAAGTAGTGTTTGGGCCAAATTGAGTTTGTCCGATTTGGATGAAAATTGTTGAAAAATTGCCAATGCTTGTTCAAAGTAAATTTTTGCTTCATTTGGATAAGATTTCAAACATCTTCCAATATCTCTCAAAATCAAACCTACATGTATATTGCGCTCCATGTCAACTGACAGCCGTTGTTTGATTTTCAACGATCGTTTGAACTTTTCTAGCGCTTTCTCTAACCTGTTTAAATGCAGAAAGCAACGCCCATATTCATATAGTTTCCAAGCTAATGTAATCAAAGGCTGTTTAGTGTAGATGGATTTTTCAAAGTAAGGAAGTGCTTCAGCGAATTTTAACATGCCGCAGTAACATTCCGCGGTGTGGAACTGATTAAAACAAACCTCATCGTCCAAATTTATTTGACCATGTTCCTCAAACATTGCTGTTGATTTACTAAAACAGAAAAGAGCATCATCAAAATGACTTTTTTTCAATAAGTTCACAGCTGATTGCTGAATAATTAATTTTGGCAGCAAAACCAATTTTGTCATTTAACATGTAAGGATTTTTTACTTCCTGTTTTGTTACTTTTCCTTTGTGCTTTTCCAAATGATACAAACAATCGTTAAAGTCGTGAAAACGACTTCATCACCTTTTTGAATAAACTTAATCACTTCCCCCAGATAATTAAAACTACAAGCTAAGCCTAAGTTTAACAAAAGTGGGTGGGAATAATAATGAAATTGTTTCAGGTGCCAGCGTTTCGAAATGTCGCATTGTAACGAATATACAATTTGGAAAAAAATTTATTGTGCTTGTTTTTTCAACAATATCCAGTAAAGTTTGAATTGAATCCATATTATCGCTTTGACGTTTGTTTTGCATGTACCATTTTAGTCTGATTTCGCATGCTGTTGGTGTAGCATACATTAACTTGTGTCTCATTTTCTTATTAATGTGTCCTTTTTCTGCTAATCCAGTTACTATATCGAAGCAGAACGAAGCATGTATGTTGAATGCTCTGCCTAAAGCACTTATGAACAATGTAATGCTCCGATAAACTACGTGTTTAATATTAATGGGTTGGTTTCGTTCGGCCAATGAAAATGCAGGTCTAGTTGCGAACTTTGCAAGGTCCTCAACCACTTGTGATGTGACTTCTTTCAACCTATCTGCTTCAGAACTCTTTTGAAGAAAGTTAAAGACTTCTCTTTCAAACGCAGCAAACACTTTCTTGTTCTTGTAAACAAAGCAAGTTTTCGTCAGAATATCGCTCAAATGATATCCAGTTTTGAGACTTTGCTCACTACTTAAGTATTTAAGCATTTCACTTACAGGTTTGATCAGTTCGAATCGTTTGCGTTTGCTTAGTTGTTGACTTCCAAGAGGAGATTTGCAAGCATGTGGCATCATGCCATCAAACGAAATTCCCCTAGTCGTAACTCCATCAAAAAACCAATCCCCAAGCTTCGAACGCTTGTCGTTAAGTGAAGCTATTGCTACACTTGGTATGATCGTTTCCCGTAGATTGATCAAAATTACATGAAAGAGCACAGAAAACCACTTGAAATTACTCAAAATGCTTCTATAATCCGTTTTAGTTTTGACCGAATCTTTTAACAAGATTAAATTTTCGAAGTCAGAATAAGGTGTGATTTCCTTTCTAGCTAAAGAGCCCATTCCAGCCAGAGCAAAATCGCAAGGAGGCCTACCCATTACCCCTTCGCAGTACTTAGCTACGTTTGCCATGATTGTTTTGTAGTTATCTGCAGTTTCATCTTGCAGTTTGTTTATAGATGAAATTTTGTCGTTTTCAAGTTGGGTTAACTTGGTAGTTTCAATGTCATCTGGGATTTTCTCGATGAGATTGAGCTTTTCATTGACTCTGCCTCTCATATCCTGTATTGCCTCCTTGATATTTAGTGACTCATTAACGAGATCTGCGTCTCTATGTTCAGCATCAGCCTACACTAGAATTTGCTTGCAAAGTTGATTCAAATCGTGTTGAATTTCTTTCATGTTATCTGGGGCTCTGGCAATAGCAGCATTGTACAGTGCAGCACTTTTAATCAGGGAAAACTTGTCAGGAGCACGTTTTTGGTACACTCTACCAAGTTGATGGAGAATTCGTGCAGATTCCTTGCAGTGTTGTTCTTTTCCATTTTCGTCACAAATTTGCTTTAGTTTTGAAGCCAACTCATGTTCTTTATTTTGATTAACACGCTTTTCACAATTTTCAGACATGGTTAGATTAAATCTATAAAAGATTGTGGAATATTTAAATCTAGATGAGTTTTATTTCGGTTAGATAACTGGTGGTAAATTTGTTTTTCAATTATTGTTTTGTGGTTCATCGAAATATTGACTTTTGGGCAGATGTATAGTCATTAAGGCGTTGTACAAAGTAAATGATTGTACTTTACAATCTGCAAAAGCAGTGTATAAAGTTGCTTAGTGGAAAAGTTTTTTGGACACATGTTGTAAATCACCGGCAAGACATGGCCATGAAGGACAGGAAGTCAAGCTCCTAAGTTAAGCAATATTTAGTAAGATTTTCATTTTTCCTGCAAAAAAAGTCTCATGCCTCTCGAAAAGTTATAGCACGAATCCGGGTTTCTATGTTCTATCTGAAGGTATGCATGTGGGTTTGTTGTGGCAAGCCTTCCATCTTCTCTTGTAACGTTTAATTGTATTTTTTTTGTTTTTGCTGTAGCGTCATTTGATTTCAAGCAATCACGGTGAGGCTGTTTGGAAAGATTGTATAAATCGTAACTAAATCCCGTGAATTTGACCGTATGGCAATGAGCGAGAGAAAAAATGGCGTTGTGTGAAGGTTTTGAGTCATTAGCATGAGGTTGTATCTAGCGTTACGATTCCCTTCCTGCGGTGAGTTGTCTCGCGTTAGGATGTCATGCTTCGCGTAGCCAAGAAACCCGTGGGTTTTTGGTGAAGCACCTAGTCGCTCAGCGACTTTAACAATGCTGGGAAGATTTGGCTAAACGATTTGGCAGTGATTAGTTTAATTTCGGTTCCGTAATTTTAAAATGTCTAAAATCTTTTAAACTGGGCAAAAAAGAAAAAAGATTTTAACTGCGCAACTTTGCTCTCCAGTTACAAACCGAGCCAGTTACGAAAGCTATCACAGTAGGAAAAATTTTGTGGTTGTGTATAGTTTATGCAGAGTTTGCTTAAGCTTCCGTAGCCTCTCCTGCTAGAGATGCGCGCTTGTTGCTTAAGGCTGTCTATTTACTAGAAGTTGAAGCGAAGTTTTGAAATTTCTTGCTAAACGTTATTGTAGCGCTCGGCTTACTGCAGAAAATTTGTCGAGAACTGCTTCTGTTGTTTTAAGCTTGGAATCTGCTTTTGAAATTTGTTTACCTTTAGAACATACTGTTCATTGGATTAATACAGTCGTTTGATAAAGGTGTTCTGGAAACGACACAGGGGCGAAATCATAATTATCCTATGCTTCCGTAAAACATTAACCACAGAGTAAATATATACGCTCCCTTCTTTTTTAACGTCCCTGAACAAGGTTTTGCCGTACGCGCTTTACTTGCGGTACAATGTCCAATTGTTCATCATATCTGAATATCACAAAATTATATACTTACATCATGAAAAATTGTTTACTTACGCGAGCGTTTATAAACAGTAGTTTCATACTACCAAAATGTGCATGCTCAAGATACCAGTATGAGGTAGGCAATACTTTTGGTCTATTTTTGGATTTAAAAGTCAAGAGAGAGTCAGGTAAGCTATAATGTTTGATTGGATCATATATGGTTCATATAAGCAAATTGCAATTGAAAAAAGATTTTTCGGCTGGTAAAGACTTTTGTAGACAACGCGAAATCTCTTCTGTCTGCCGTATCTGACGCCTCTACACGCGTTAACTTATCTTCTTATATTGTCAACGGTTTCTGTAGAAAGTACGCCAATTAGCAATTTCGGAATGAAAAACGAACGTAAATATTACTGCGCAGCACCAAATAACTCCCACAATTTGAACACATACAGTACGCCAAATATCCGAACAGAAAGTAACAACTACGGTGTAATTACGATTTAAGAATCAGACTGAGAATACTGATCAGAATAATTGCAATAGAAAAAACAAACTCACCGATGGTTTCGTCTTCAGGCAGACAGTAAGCTTTAACTCCAATCGAAGTCTTCAAAGAACGCAGTCTCTGAAGTGGGCCCCCGGGAAACGGTACGGAAACACTTGATAGAGAGGACAATAGTCCAGTAAATAATTATTCTTAAACTTGAGCAACAGCTCAGGGGACAAAAGGTCCAAATATAAATAAGATGAGACCCACCCAGGACAAGTCTAAGACCTCGAGGAAGGACTGCAATTCTGAAACTCCAAAGCTTGCTAAATTTCTGAAACAATCTGATACTTAATAGTTTCAAATTTAAAGATTCTTGGTAATTCTGAGTGTAAAAATTTAACGTCCTTCCTCGACTGCAACCAAATTTGACTGACCCAGATCAAAGGAGTTATAGCGCGAAAATTCAAGAAAACAGTTTCAAAAAGTTGCGCAATAGATAATTTGCACACTGTAGAAAAGGCGCGGTAAAACGCTTAATCGGTGACATCACGTGCGTTGTGTAGCATTACATCATTGGAAATCCTTAGCAGCCAAATATACACGAAAAGCTAAATGCAGTAGAGCGAGTGTTCGAAACCAGGTATAAACAAGAAAACATAAGCGACGTTACAACTTTTGTTAGCATTTATGTTGTCAGGATCATTTCAAATTTATACTGCAATAAAAAAATAAATAAAATTCAAAAATTTCGAAAAGTCAGCAAAGTTGATTTTGCTATGGATAGTTGGAAGTAATCATAAAAGTCTTTACACGAGCAAAGTCATCTTAAGAATTTGCGTCGGTCCAAAATCAAAAAGCTGTTATGATTTGTATCTCATTTTTGTAGTGGATTTTATTTGTATGTTATTGGTACAATCTCATACACTGTACTGTTGTAGAAATACAGCTTGCTAGCAACTTAAGCTTGCATCTGTGTACAGTCAAACCTCAGTTATCGAACGCTTCTGTTCTCGACCAAATCGGTTTTCGACCAAAAAATTACGTCTTAGACTTCGAACATAAATTTGGGTCTCGACCAAAACGAAAGAAGCCGAGCGAACACGAACGTGCCATGATGCTGCATATGTCGGCTTTTTTACACAATTTGTTGGGTCACTGAAGTGTTGTATTTTTTTTTACTGTTTCATTAGTAACTTCTGCATATTTTTTCCTATTGTACTGCATCTTAACCTTTAATGTTTTCGATGCTTTAAAAATAAAACGTAAGAAATGTTTACTTTTTGTTTTTTTTCATCATCTTAGATAGGAAATCCTTTATTAAAATAAAACACAATCTACTTCTACCCATTTTTAGTTACGACATTACAGTACATAGTTCAGTTTACGGTGTAAAATAGTAAAAAAATCCTTTACTAAAGTTGTTTTCTAGAGTTGGAACGGATTAAAATTATTTGCATTAAAATTTTAATGGGAAAAATTGTTTTGGATTTCGAACAAATCAGTTTTTCGAACAACCTTCTGGAACGGATTATGTTCGAAAACCGAGGTTTGACTGTATTGGTAAATGGTGAAACTAAACAAAGTTACTGGTGCCGTGTTCGATCTAATTTCAAGCCTCAAGAATACATACTTGCATTCAAATTTTATTTTTTGAGACAAAAAAAAAAAAACACAACAAAACGCAAAAAAGTAACATATCTCTTGCAATCTCGACGTGAGACTGTGAAGTGACCGTATAAGATTTTCGCGTCGAGCAGGCACCTGGACAACAATTTGTACGTAATTTTGTTTTGGTCTTTTCAGGTAAAGAATTAGGGAATTGGGGTGTATGGTCAAAATGGTCGTTATGCTCGGTCTCTTGTGGCAGTGGAACAATCAGCCGAAGTAGACTGTGTATGAAAACCAATGCTTCAATCTCTCGAGAGAATAGGTTGTGCATTAAAAGATACAGTGGTCAAAATGTGGATGTTCAAACAGAAAAGTGCAGTGTGCAGGTAGATGAAGCTTTTTTCAATGGTATAGTTTTTCGTTGCATCATTTGTTGTTTGGTGAAGTGATTAGCCTGTCTTATTTGTTTAGCCTGCTTGTGCCCACATGTGCACAAAGATCGTATTTGGTTCACAAATGACCGTAGTCAGTGGCTGTTGATTTAATCCAGGGTATGGAGCGCAGTTTGTGTACCCTAATTTGTGCAATGTTTTTTTGCTTATTTAGTTAAATAGTCATTTTAATTAAATGTACGAAAATAAATATACAAAAAAGTGTACAAAAGTAAATATGCAAAAGTTTTTGAACATTTATTACACCATAATTTGCGTAACGTTTTTTTGCATATTTAATTAAATAGTCATTTTAATTAAATATAGAAAAATACATGCCACAGAATAAACCGTTGTAAAAATAATTGGACAAAAAATTGTTACACAAAAATTTTTTGTGCAAAAAAGTTTGACACAATAATTAAATAGTCATTTTAATTAAACATAGAAAAATACATGCCACAGAATAAACCGTTGTAAAAATAATTAGACAAGAAATTGTTACACAAAAATTTTTGTGGTTTTATTTTTGCAACATCATTGTTTGCATCAAAGTTTTTTGCATTACAATTGTATGTGTCACAAATATTTGTACATTTAGTTTTGATAGCAAAGAAACAACACACGCCGAAATAAATGTGCAAAATTTTGTGATGCAAAAAATCTTAATCCAAAATTTCTTGTCGCAAAAAAACCGCGTGCAAAAATAAATCGTCGAAAATGTTTGACTATGTAGTTCGTGTCCATAATGATAAAGGGTTTGAATTACGCTGGTGGGAAGGTACGGGTAAATGAACCTTCATTTCCCAGCCCAACGAGAGGTCTCGTAAGCGAGCTAGTACCGTACTATAGGCTGCCGTACATCCCGAAGCTTTCGTCTTGAAGTTCCAGTTTTATACCTTGCCGGTACCTTCCCACCCGCATAATTCCAACCCTTTATCATTATGGACACAAACTAATTAAATAATCAAATATTTTCGACGATTTATTTTTGCACGCGATTTTTTTGCGACAAGAAATTTTGGATCAACCTGTTTTGAGTCGCAAAATATTGCACAATTATTTTGGCGTGTGTTGTTTCTTTGCTATCAAAACTAAATGTACAAATATTTGTGACACATACAATTGTAATGCAAATAACTTTGATGCAAAAATGATGTTGCAAAAATAAAACCACAGAAATTTTTGTGGATTTATTTTTGCAACAACAATTTTTGTGTCAAAAATTTTTGCGCAAAAAATTTTTGTGTAACAATTTTTTGTCTGTGTGTTTTTGCAAGAGTGGATCTGCGGCATACGTTATTGCTATGGTGTAATAAATGTTATGGTGTTACGTTACGCAAATTATGGTGTAATAAATGTTCAAAAACTTTTGCGTATTTACTTTTGTTCATTTAATTAAAATGACTATTTAATTAAATATGCAAAAAAAAAAAACATTGCGCAAATTAGGGTGCGCAAACGGCGCCCCATATCAGGGATGGCAATTGCATCGATGACTTTCTGCAATATTTGTTGCACAAGACAGCTGCTATTCTATGAGGAGTTGAACAATGGATGCAATTTTTTGCGATAATTAAAAGATTTTTCGATGCGATAAAATCGCAGCTATTTTACGACTAGTTAGTTTCGCGATTATCAATTTTTTTAATTGATTTTAAAGCTAAAGTTTGTGGCCTAAAATAATGTAAATAGAACCTCAGCCAACACAAGACTTTTGTTTAATTACGTATTGTGATTATAACGCTACAAATGTCAAAACAGTCTCAAACTTCTACCCTAATTGCAACCTGTGACGAAACAGAATAAACCACCAGAAACAATAACGAATTCCTTTGCCGGTTTCTCTGATGTGATAATGGATATGCATTGCGTAGTTGAATGCGATATTTTTGGAAAAAAAGCATGCAATGCGATTTTCGATGCGATGCGGCTACCATTCCTGATTTAATCACCGCGATCTAGCTTGCATTTGTATATAGCAAATGGACTTGTGGATAGCGTTATTCAAGTTTTTAGCTTAGTTCTGTAATTAAGTCAAAGTTGTTAGAAACTTTGATTCTCAAATTAGCGTGATATTAGAATATCAATATACCAATACAATACTAATCAGTTTTAAGGTGAGTTTACACATTGTTCGTTTTTTTTACGTTTTTGCTTCTATATGAAAAACTGTGCGCTTTTCGTCCACTTCGTAAGTCTATACCCCCACTGAGTAGATTCTCACATATTGATAAAAATTTAATGCAAAATTAGTGTTTATAGGCGATGAGAGCTTATATTTCAAAATAGGGCTGTACTTCTTTACATAAAAATTTTTTTCGGAAAATTTTCGTCCAGTTTGTGACATAATGGTTAGTGCGGACATGGACATAGACAAATGCGGACAAAAAAGAACATACTTTTTCATAAAGAGGAAAAAACGTACAAAAGCGGACGAAAAACCGATACTGTTTAAACCCACTAATCGAATTCACGCTGCTAATGTGACTAAAAATATTTTCCTTAGCCAGGTTTTCAAATACTACATTTACACAATCTAGCTACTTTTTAAATAAGAAACCAGAAACTGGTTATGTATGAAAATTCTGTGAAGCACTATCAAAAGTAATTCGTTGTAGCTGCAAACTAAGCGCCCGTCTGGTCTTTTGCGACACGACATCTAGGACTAAATAAATTATACCGTCTTAAAAAAATTTTCTGACGTAGAAGAAGTAGTATAGTTTATTTTTGTTTAGAAAGGAAGCAACGAACGAACAGAAAAGTACTGTCATCAAAGAACATTAAACGATATAGTCCCTTTCTAGTGAGAGGCTGCGAAAGACCATGATGTCCAGGTACCAAAGTATCTGGCACGGTCGCCGAGCCTGCAACCTCTCATCAAATACACACAGAAAAATTAAAATTGTACCTAACAGAAGCACTAAAATAGAAAAATTCTTGCGGTTACGGATAATAATTCTTTTGTTCATTGACAGGATTAAATTTGGAAGAGCTACAGGCTAGCTTTGAGAAATCACTCAGGTGCCACTCAAAAGACTAACTTTATTGCTGACGTTTCGCTCGTTAGAAACTACTAGCTTCATCAAAGCACTGCTATCAGTAGTGATGGCAAATCGCCATCAACTTCTGATAGCAAAGAACGGAAAAATGATCCCTACATTGCTGTAGTAGAATAACAGCGAAAAAAATTCAAAGCAAGGCTCCGATAAAATTGATTGTTATGATAGGCCACGCAGGGGCGGCTCGTCTGCAGGTGCTGTGGAGCTGCAGCACCACCTAAAAATTGGCCTAATCCAGCTTGAAACAATTTTTTCATCGTATCTTAAAATATTTTCTTCTTAATTCTAAATCAATCTGATAAATTCTTATTTTGTCATGATGTTATTGCAATTTTTGCTTCAAATTTTGAAATTATTTATTGGCAACCCGGTCGCTTTGGTGCTGTGAACCAAAATCAAAAAAAAAGAAACTAAAACAATCGAACCTTGTCCAATATTGGCGTTTGCATGTTCGAAGATAGGAGGTTGTTGGTGCTGCATTGAAACAGCTCCAGTCCTAGCCATGACGCAGCATGGCAAAAGCGTATCAGATATTTGACAAAATAAAACTGTACCAGCACCTAATGTTATCAAAATATGAAGAAATATAGGCTATTTGATTGAGAAGTTACGTACGGTACCTATTACAATAGCCTATATTTGATTGAGAAGTTACCGTACATATTTTATGTCATTGATTTCTAGAAAGGAAGAGACTAGGCTGCTTGGCGGTCATCTAGAGAGACATACTGATAGGCCTACTCTGGACTGACAGAGGGAAACTTTGGCCTCGAAGAGTCTAAAGAGAGACTTCTGCCGTAATAGATCTATTAGCTAAGTAGTTTCATTAAAGTTGGCTGTAACCTAAGCTACTACAGTTACAGTCTTAGAGGCAGGCCTAGTTGAAACCAGTACTGTATTGTCTTCTAATTACACTCAGTAGTTGACCTGTGAATTGGCAAGTTTGAAGTTCTTCTATAATGCTTTATTAGTTCATGTTTGATGTAGTAGCCTAATGAAATGATAAAGCATGCTCTACTTACTGTTGCACCGAATAATATTTTGTTCTAGCAATTCATAAACTGGCAAGAGAAGTATTGGTAGTGTAGTTGGTTTGGTACACCTCAAAGATAGAACGTCATGAGTAGGCCTAGCCTATCCAGTAGTAACTTTAAACTTAAAGGCCACCTAATGTCTGCAAACCAATGCACTTAAAATGCAATAAAAAAGTATTACTAATCGAATGCTGAAAACCTGGTTTAGATGCACATTCTCAGTTTCAAGCTTTCGCGTTTTTAAAAAGTGACATGACGTCATTAGACCCAGGAGTTTGGTGCATTCGACTTTACTTTGAGCTAATTACGCCTTTTTTTGCACAACACTTTTTGACTAGCAAGCTGTTATCACGTGCCTTTCCAAAATCGCCTATCCTCTGCAAAGATAAATTAGTCGAATGCACCAAACTCCTGGGTCTAATGACGTCATGTCACTTTTTAAAAACGCAAAAGCTTGAAACTGAGAACGTGCATCTAAACCAGGTTTTCAGCATTTGATTAGTAATACTTTTTTATTGCATTTTAAGTGCATTGGTTTGCAGACATTAGGTGGCCTTTAATATCAGATGTTGATTGTTTGATAACTCTGCAGTACCAGTAAACCTAGGTATATTACTAAATAGGTGTAAGAAACTTTTTATTTATCTTCTGTATATTAGTATTTTTTTATTTGATCTATTTAAGCTTCAGTTTTCTTGCAAGCAATGGCATTAAACAATACAGTTGCATATTTAAAAGGAATCAGGTTTTTTGCGATTGACATTAGCAGAAAAGTTACAGATTAAAGCAAAGGGAAGACATTGTCCAGATCTGGTAGTAAAATCTGGTAATGTTGGCACAAGCAATGGTAAACACTACACTAGAAAATTCAATTCGAAAATTTATGAAAAGCATCAATGGTTGACTGGTTGTTTGGAGATGAATGCATTATGTTGTTTTCCATGCTTATTATTTGGTGGTGAGTCAACATGGAAAAAAGTTGGCATGAAAGATTTAAATCATTTGCAAAGAAATATCAAGGCTCATGATAATTCGGAAAGACATGCAAACAATGCAATTGACCTGGCTTACCTTGGATCTACTGACGTACTCACTGAATTAAATACTGGTTTCCAGATTGCCATAGCACAACATAATGAAAAGGTAGCCAAAAATAGAAATACAATGCCAAAACTCATTGACTTGATTAAGTTTTGTGGAAAATTTGAACTGCCATTGAGTGGACATGATGAGTCAGCTGGTTCAGCAAATCTTGGTGTATTCGTGGGTTAGTTGATTTGGTTTGTGAATTTGACGCGGCTTTAAAATGGCATAAATGGAATCTAATGTTTTTTTCAAGGGAATATCAAAGACCACACAAAATGATATTTTAAGTGCAATCCTCCAAGTTTGTAAGGAGGAAATTACAAAAGAAATTAAATGTGCAGAGTTTCTTGCTATAATGACTGATGAAACTACAGATATTGCTGAAAAATCACAAGTGGTAGTTACATATCGATATCTGCATGGAAGTAAACCAGTTGAAAGATTTTGGAGCTTTTTCAATCCAGATGATTTGACTTCTAAAACTTTATCCAATTTACTGCAAAATGAGCTACATCCTTTAATTGGCGAAGATCCTCAGAAACTTGTTACCCAAACTTTTAAGTTTAAAAGTACAGTCTTATCACTTGTCATTTAACATACTTAGCATGTAAGAGATGCACTCACAGCTTTTAGCCCATGTTTAACAGTTTGCTTAATATATAAGTTGTTAAGATTCAGACTGAAGAGGCTTTGAATAAATAGAAACATCTTTTTTGCATAGGTTGTAAGAATCATAGTTTTTAGTTATTGTAGTGTTTGAATGTTACCTCCATTACTGGTATCTTTTCTTCGTGAAGTACCTATTGAAGATGTTCCACGAGCAGCAATGTGGGATTGGAATTAAGACGAACAATGGAGGTAAACAACATAGATACATTAAATACCATAATCTACTTTAGAAACTATGTTGCTGTTTGTAACAAAGCGTCTAGAATTATAGAGAATTTTCAAAATTTTTTCAGAAATTTACGTTTTTCATTTTATGTTTCTAGAATCACTTCACTCATACATGGTTGATGTGTAGATAGGTAGTTAATTGCCAAACCTACCTCAGATGGATACAGCAGTGTGTTTGCCATGTTATTTATTTTTATTGCATTAGCTTGATGAACATTTCATCAACTGTAAGTTATATCTGGCGGTACTGGAAAATAACTTACTAAAATTCAGAGTTGTTCTATTAAATTATTACCAAAGTTCAGAGTATGGAATGGTGTATGGGGAATGGTTATACAGTATTGTACAATATACATCTAGTTGGTGTTTGTTATTCTTCAGGTGAATTTCTTCGTTCAAGATGAATGAATCTATTTTGGCAGTGCTTATGCGTTTCTGTTCCTTTTGATTCTACAATGGAAGTCGTATTGTCTGTTCTGAGACGCTCTGATGCCACAAAAAGCCCTGCCAACTGTGTCTGTTGAGAGCCTTGCCAGACCAGCACAATGCTCCGCTCAAGGCATGGCTCATTTGAATGATAGAGCACATGCAGGGCTTGCATGCATTACATAACACACCAACTGCATGAGTGCATGAGAAGAAGAATTATGTCTAGTCTGATGAGTGAGACAATAAACTCGTGTGTAATGAAGTACTGCATGTTGTAGATGTACCATTCATATCTACGGTTCAACAAACTGTTTGTTCTATGTAATGAAGGAAGTAGCAAATTTATCTCTTTACGTTTTTGTGAAAACATTCTTTGATTTTTTTTTTAGGTCACTAACTTGTACATGCATATCTATTTCATGTGTGACGTTTATAGAAACACTGCTTTTAATAACTTTACGTTTTTCAATTCGTGGTTGATTTAATTTACTATTTTATGGGATTTTTGAACTCCCTGCGCCGATGTGATGCTGTGCTATCCCAACAACTTTTCAGTGTCTTTAACGTAGAATTATCTTTATGTGATTTTTTTTTCTACTGACAAATTGCATTTCTTACTTTGTCAACTTCCAATCAGATTAACTAATGATTGAGCGGAATTTTATTTTATTTGCTTAAAAGCAACCGATTGGATTTTAGCCTCATTAGAAAAAGAATGAATAAGTTCTTGCCCTTAGTGGTATTTGACAATTGCGATTTGTCTTGTCCTTTCTCGTGTGATCGATATTGTTATCTCTCATTTGAACAATGGCAATTATCATGGCATGAATTAGAGTGTTGTTGTTTTTTTTTCTACACACTTTCCCTTCTTTTATGAATTGAAAGCTTCGACGGCTTAAAATTATAGTAATTTCACTCAACAAATCCGTCTTGGGACCGTAACATAAACTTGATCGCAACGGCCTGGGTCTCAAAGAGAAATCTTATCGGAAATACGAAGACTGATGTCGGGTCGCTTTACCAAGGCCAGGACCAGAAATTAGGTGAAGACAAAGAAACAAGCTTCTTCGCTAAGCTTTGGCCTGCGCACTAAAATGTTACTAATTGATTGCTGGAGCAAGTTCTTTAGTGCGGGTGAACTTGTAGGTCCTCCCGGGCCCGGTTATAATGTACCCTCTGAACCCCTCTCTCGCAGGCCCTGGCAATCGCTATTTTTCACAACTCATACCACCTGAGCGTATCTTTCCAGACGATACATTTCCAGTCGTATGAACTATGAAGAAAAACCATTTGCTTCAAATTTGTTTTGCGATCTTCATTAGCCAATTGCCGTAGTATGCAACGCTTTGTTAGCGTTACGAGATCGTACGTTTTGTTTGTTTTAAAGAGCTTGAGGCGTCGTAACTATTGCGACGTGTTGCTGACTTGTTGCAACCAATATTGGGTCGCTTTGTCTTTCCTCATTTTCTTGTATTTCTGTTTTTGTATGTAGGGTATTAAATTTTTGGTGTCGTTATTCTGCGTTGATCATTAATCTTCTCCATGAAGCCGTCAACGATGCGAATTACAGATTATTCAATCTTCGCATAACCATATAGATCAATACAAATATGGTCAACAGCCAGGCGCGTAGCCAGAAATTCGCTATGGGGGGGGGCTGTTTGGGAGGTCTGGGGCGGAGCCCCCAGCCGCCGGAGGCCAATGGGGTCTGGGGGCGAAGCCTCCAGCTGCCGGAGGCTGGGGGTCTGGGGGCAAAGCCCCCAGCCGCCGGAGGCACGGGGGACTGGGGACGGAGCCCCCAGCGCTCGAAAATTTTGCATTTTTTTGCAAAAATAACTTCATTTTAGGGCTATTTTGATTAAAAAATAATGCTTTTAAAACGTGGCTTAGAAATTGGCAGTGCAAACAAGATTAAACTGCTGGCATAAATGGGCTATTTGGGAGGTGGCTAATGGTAAAATGTTAGTTCTCTTGTTTAGATGCTGGTAAAT